>JAUZNC010015660.1:9703-27655 GCA_034780395.1 Vannuccia rotundouncinata | reverse complement strand
TATATAAATACTAAATACAAATGGCAACAGACTTCAATGTGACAAATGATAATTAGTCAAATAAAATTGACTGTCAGAAAATGCGCCTTGGATTTTCCCTAATAAATTTTTGTACAATAGGGGCACTTTCCAAATTTGCTGTCTCCGAATAATGTGCAGCCATCATAGTTTCTTCAGCGTACATACCCACATGCATTATATATAGGTATATATTTTAAAAGTATCTATGCATAACTACGCGCAGCGTCGAAATTTTCTTTAAATTACTGTCCCATAAGCCATAATATGGTATATAAAAAAAAATTGTCAGAGGCATCATTGTCAAAGACCCTCGGCCCATTTGCCTATGTAGTTTTTATCGTTTAAATGACAATTTTTCTAAATTTCATTAAAAAAAATTAAAGAAATGTAAAAGGGGGGTCCGGACCCTCTGGACCCCCCCTCTTGGATCCGCCAATGAATTTTGTAAATTTTAAGTGTATTTAAAAATGTATATAATTTCTGTTGTTTTGCAAGGCTAATATTTACACGTCAGCTAAATTTAATAGCGCGGAATATTAAAACACGCCGCTTTCAGAGTATCGGTTACATACGATATTGGCTTATATTAATTTAGTGTATTAATTAGGTAATTAAAGTAAGTTTATCTCATTGAGTCTGTAATATTTTAGGTTTATATTCTTAGAACTTTAAAAATTATATTGCAATTATTTAAGTCTAAATTGTTATTACAATATTTTTAAATAACTAATTGTTAATTTTAATGAAAGTCAATTTGAATTATCTGAGGCATACTTAAATCTGTGCCCCCTTATTTGACAACTACTGCCAGGAGGGGAAATGGTGGCCTAGGCCCTCCCTAATAAATAATAAATATCAAATTTTGAAATTGTTTTGTGTTTTTCAACAATATTTTATTAGTTTTATTAACAATCTAATGAAAAATATGCTATATCAGCTACTTATTAGCTATCTATACCTACTTAATGTAAAATTATATATTTTTTAATAGCTACCTACTTATTACCTACTAAAGGTACATAACTAGCTTTGAAGTAAATTTTTCATGAAGTTGTGTATATTATAATAACTTTTTAAAATAATTTTGTAAATGCTGGGATATATAATTAATTAAAAACATGCATCATTATTTATGTTCAAAACCATTATGCTAACCAATAAATTAATAATTATATATATAAGTATGTAGGGGGATTGAATAAGTATCCCTAAAGTATATTCCTGAGATAATCTCTTCTAGGGCTTAAAATTCAAAAAATCTCATTGCATTATTGATTCATTTATTGGATAAACTGACTTTGTAATCATGGTATCCCTGAGATTGTATGCTCCCCAATCAAAATTTAGCAGTTTCAGCCTTGCATTGATACTTTGTTATTTCACTTTTTAAATTGCTGCTATGATGCTGTGATCAGATACCATTCAGTGCTTTCAAGGTATGCTTTCATGAAGTAAACACTTCAAGCTTTACATATAGCCAATAAACCGAAATGTTTAAATTTAAAAATTATAACCTAAAAAATCTTAAATTTATGTTAAAAACCTAAAATATTATCTTTTACAATAAAATAATTTTGTAATATACTTAATTATGAGTCCATGGTGGTATTATCTTCAAATTATTTAATAAAAATCTAATTTACAGTGAAAGTTATACCTATAAAAGAGTTTTATTAAATTATTAAACCCTGCTTGCATTAAATCCATTAAATATTTTAGCCTGTTCCTATTCTTTTTTATATAAAATCCTGATGATATTCCAAATATGTCCACTTTGGGCTACATGAAATGCACAGTTGGGTTAAATGTGCATTTTTAAAAAATCTGTGTATTTTATAAATGAAACACATTTTATAATATTTTGTTTTTAGACATGGAGTGGCATTATACAATATCCATACATTTTGATGTGAAAAGTTAGAATTAGAACAGGTAAAATTAGCTCTATATGTTTGTGTTCAGGATCCTAAAAAAATAATATGCATATTTGGTAAAAAAATTGTAATAGAAATTGTAAAATCTTTCTTGATAATTAAGGTACATTTTTCAAATGTCATGTTTTAAACAATTAAGAAAATAATGAATGACAGTAATAATTGTGTAGGATTACTATATTTAATAATGTGTATGGAATATATTAAGAATAAAACTTATATAAATATATCATATGCATGATATTAATTTAAAAAATCTAAAAAGAGTAATATATCATTTGAAATGATGTATTAGACATTTAATTATTTGTTCATAATTATGTATTTATTTCCCAATTCATCTATAAGACAACCACAAGACTTACTCTATATATAAAAAGAATGAAGCTTGGAAAATGCTATTGTGTACCTTTTTCTTAGGTCAAAATATTAAATAATAAAAATATAAACACATTCATTTCCCAATTAATATAAATAATTTATTTGTGTTTCAGTTATGTATGATATATTTTTTGCAAATATTAAAGATTGTTTAGTTTTGGTTTCATTAATTTTACTGATTCATTTGGACATTTCTACCTACTCACTTTACAAACTTAAGTATTTTAATTAAATCTATAACAGGTTCTATGTGCCAATAAATATTTTTCATGTAAAATAATGAAAAATTCTGTATATGTCACACATTCAAAAATTTTATATATGAAAGAATATTTTATTGAATACATAAAATTGATACTGTGTTTCTCATATTTCCTCCAAAAAAGCCATACAACCTCTATAGTAAAAACATAAATAATTAATTTGTTTAATTTAATACTATAGTTTAGTGCCTATAAATATATGAAAACATTTCTATTTCTAAATTTTTTTAAATATAAGTCAAAGACCATTAATTATACATATTTTTATTTTTTCAATAATTGTACTAAAAATCACCTGCATGGAGATGAGAAACATAGAATCAATTTTTTTGAAACCCTATATACAGTTTCAGAATGAGTCATAAACTGGAAAACCATTTTTGACAACAGCTATCAGGTTAGAGAGGTCAGAAAAATTAAAGTATGCAACATAGTATTATAATTAGAATGCAATAGATACCATATTTAAATATACAATCCAAACTGCTGCCATATTGCAGCTTTCACAATAACAAACACTGTGCTACCTTTAATTTCAATACATATACTGACAACTCAAATTATTATTGACTATCTTAATACATACAGACATACAATAAGGTGAAATTAGAATAATATTGATTTACAATAATTTAATATTATACAAAAGGTATTATACATTAAAACAAAAAATATAATTATTTATGCTATACTATTACACAAAATAAGATATTTAACCTTTGTAAAATCATGACAGAAATTTAGTAGAATTTTGAGGATGGTTGTCCATCTTTTAGTTAGTAAAACATAATTTACTTAAAGAGTTTGCATAAAGTATTTTCATAGTTGTTACAAACCTATCTTTGCAAATTAAGAAGATACTATCTTTTATTTTAAAATTATTACTGTTTAATATTTTACATTTTATTTAATTTTAAATAATTAAGCAAAATGAAGTAATTTCATTATTACTAATTATATAGTTTTTTTGCATGTTTGCATTATATATATATATATTATCTATTCCAATAATTTCTTTAAAATTTGTCAAATTAAATATGAGAAAATTATACAGTTTATTTTATTGTTATCCAATAAATGTTTAATACTATTTTTAAATATATATTTAAATATTTTTAACTATACATTTAAATATATTAGTTTAGAATTCTAATGAGACAAAAAGTCATTTACAACAACAAAAATCAATTCTGTTATATTTTAAGTGTAAGAATAAAGTATTGTTAATATTGTGTATGCATTCTGATTATCAGAGAACAATTGCTTCCTTGTAAACATACTAATATGTTCGATATAATTATAATAAGTATGTCCAATTACTTGACAAAATATAGTTTTATGTTCACTACCCATATTCCCATATGGTTTAGATATATTAAAAGGAACATATTTTCTAATCTCTCTATATTTAATATTCACTTCATTCATGCTTATACACATTTTTACAAAACTAAAAACAAATTTATTCTAAATTGAAATTTTTTTTTTTAATTTTAGTATGTCTACAACCAGTCAACCAGAATCAATGTTCTCGGTGTTTGGCAAGTTTTATGAAGACTACATTACAGTAACCCCGGCCAAGTTGAAAATGATCGATGCTTATCTCCTATACATTATGCTCACTGGAATATTCCAGTTCGTTTACTGCTGCCTGGTCGGTACTTATCCCTTTAATTCCTTCCTCTCAGGATTTATCTCCTGTGTGGGCTCTTTCGTCCTCGCCGCATGCCTGAGAATACAGGTCAATCCACAGAACAAGTCTGAATTCTTTGGTATCGCACCTGAACGTGCCTTCGCAGACTTCATCTTTGCCAGTATCGTTCTGCATTTGGTCGTCATGAATTTCATTGGTTAAACTTTACAGTTATTTAAGTATCTTATTATTTAAATATTCTTTGTAGTTTATTATTCTAGGGGTTGGTGGAGTACGGTTAATTAATATGAATGTTATTGTTTTTCTTGATAAACGATTCTCTACAAATTTCACTTTTTATATTGATACTGTATCACAAATTCATCTGGTCATTTCAAACAATAAACGTTTATAAAAATTAGATTGACTTGTTACTTATTCTTATTTATTTTACGTAGAATTCAAAATATATATTTTATTTAATTATGATGAACTTAAAACTTATCCCTTTGAAATAAACGTGTTAGTATTACATCCGTTTTTTATCGTTAACTAAATGAATTGAAAGCAAACTTAATTATTCCATCCTCAATATAATGTGAAAAATAAAGCAAGATTATAGGCCTATCAGGGTTAATACGCAGTCTTAAAAAGTATTAAAAATTAAGACTGCCAAAAGTCTTGATTTTTGAAAAAAGAAATAAAAGTCTTAAATTTTGCAAAAAATTAATTTTAAAAGCTTGTAAATTTTTTACAATATAATATTTTTGTATGATTAAATTACAGTATTTTTTTTTAAATGTATATGTTTTTTGTATATTTTTCAAATGACGACAAATTTTTTCAATATTAAATTATATTCCAAAAATAAATAAATAACTTTTTTTGAAAAAGTCGTCTTAAATAAGTCTTGAATTTTTTGAGAGAGAAGCGATGAACCCTGACTATCAAATTGCTTAATAATGTTAAAAGTATTTCTTGATTTAAATCGATAATTTTGTTCAGGGGAGTTAAAGATTTCATGTGCGAAGTTTCTGAAAAATTAATGTCTAATAAATTTCCTAATTAATTTTTAGCGAATTCTATAGATACTAGAATGTAATGAGTGCAGCAAATTTAAAACTTAAATATAACGAAAATTTTGTTACTTTTTGATTCAATAGAACTGACTTTTTTCTTGTTAAATTTAGTTCTGTGATTTTTCTTATTTTATTTCAGTATATATACATAATGAATATTCAAATATATTATATATAAATTCTTTCCATTTACGCACTATTAATCGATGATTTTTTTTACTACTTACAGTAGTAAAGTCCACATGTCCACATTTTTTGGCATTTTCATTTCTCCTCTGAAGGTGTTGGCCGAAAATAACTCTCTTCAAATTTGTTGAAGACATGGCCATTGAGATTATTCACACATCGCATGAAATCGACGAAAACACAACCGCAATATTCAAGAATTATGCAGCATAAACCGAATAACTCTCAATGAAAAAAAAACGCGTCGTCTGCAATTACAAATGTCTCCTGCAGTTTCAAAAAATGAGTCTTAAAATTACTTGATGTTTATATTACTAAGGCTTTTTAAATGTCCTAATTTATTGATTCGTCTTTAAAAAACCGTAGTCTTCACTTCCTTCGCTTATTAAAACAAAAGGAAAATAAATCGGATCTGATCATCCTTTTCCATGCACTCGTTCAAAGTCATATGGATTTCGGATCATCTATATTCGTTGGCTCAATTAACTTTGCAGACAAAATATCCCTCCGCAAGTTATATTCTCGATCTCATAGGATAATCTGTGGTGCACTTTGTTGAGAAAATTACCTCCCTAACCCTGTGGATAAAAGACTTTCACATTAAGCCATCAAACTGTTTCATAAAGCCTTGTCTGACGATTCCCATGTCCTGCATCCTTTTCATGATTCCTCCATTTCTGCCCAGTACGGGTCGTTTGTCAATTCCTCCACTCAAGTCGGAAAGAAGAGCCTTATTAATTATTCCATTCATGTCAATTATGTATAATTCTCATTAATGTTGATTTGGTACCATTCTTTGCTTTACACTAACTTTGTTTTCGTGGTATGTATCCATTCTATTATAGCTATTCATTAACTGTTTATATTCGTTGTAGGTTTTAATTTTATTTTTGTACTATTCATGATTCTCAGTCTCCAAAAAATATACTCTTTATTCTTATTATATTTTATAAGAGAAATGTAATTTGGTTTTTATCTTATCACTATGACATTTTTACGCATCTAAATCTACATATCCAATCAATAATATAATGCTTCATTATAATTAGATCGACTGTCTTTATAATGCCTTTAGTTCAAATTTATGTTTATTATTTTTTATTAGACAGTACTTCATATTTCTTCATACACCTTGTAGGTAAATACATATAAATTGTTCAATTTACTAAATTCTCAACAGGAATAATATTTCATAGGTACTGAAGTTTTCAAAGAGTACTAAATTAGTAATTACATATTTTATTAATTCCTTTTAACTCTTATCAGTACTACAGCACGTTACATTTTGTAACCAATTTTATTCTAATGTTAGAAGATTTAATTATAATAGGTATATGTAGTTGAAACAAATACCTAATAGGTCAATACATGAAAAGTGTACCACCGTATAACTGCTATACAAAAGGAATAACGTTTTGGTGTGGTACACTTGCATGTTACATTTTGTAGCAAATTTGGTTAAAACGGAAAATTTGATTATTATTTATAGAGATTAGGAGAAAAATAAGTTGTAAATTAAACACATATATTTCTTCGTAACATATTAGGTTCCTTGTTCATTGCATGTAATTTAGCATATAGACCATCTTGAATTTAATTGGTCAACTGAATGTTTTCTTTCAACAACCAATTGCTGCCGTTTTCAGTTTATGTATATAATGCAAAATAGAAAACAAAATGCAACGAATAATTCTAGTTTCCCAAACATCATCAGGTTTCGAATACAATTAAAACGTTTACCTATTTTGTTTTACTTATTTCTCTGTATATAAGACTACCTCATTCTATTTATCACCAAAAACTACGCGAATGATGAAGGGGGAGGAAAAGCCTCAACAAGAAGAAGATTACGATCAAGAACGAGGAGAGTATGAACGACGAGTTGGAGATCCGGCAGTCACCTTGGCGACTCTCTCGTCCTTCTGGCACTACGAGATACAATTCCTACTGCTGGCAGACTTCTGCAGCCTTGTTGGACTTGTTATGCTTGTGGTTGCTGTGGCAACCGAGCATTGGATTGTTATAGACTATACTCCCCATCATGGTAACCTCACGGGCGTTGCTTCGGATCATAGGGTACAGGGCTTCATGGGTCTCTGGAGAACGTGTAGGACTTCTAAATCCACCAAAGGTAAGGGTAAGATTTATAATGAGGGTGTTTGTGTGTTAAATCTATATGACTTCAGATCTGCAGTTAATATATATATGTAAATTATCGATCCACAAATATTTTGATTTTTAAAATAGGGAGAGCGCTTCCAATTGATAAAAGTGTCAAATGTCATAAAATTTAATTTAAATTAAAATAATAAAATTTGTGTAGCAAAGATCTGTTATCATAGCATAGTTATCTGTTATCTGTTAGCATAGAGCTGTTAACCATCATTTGTTCCTCCTATATATTTCTTCACGAAGTTATCTTGACCAAAAAAACATAATATCGTTTGCTTTAATCATTCCTTTACATCAAGTATCATTAGGTTTAGATTACTGCAAATTCCCCATGGACATTCACGAGAAAACAGTTGACTCTCCTCGATCGAGTTGACACTTTCTTTCCTTTTTCACACTGATGAAAAATAAATCGGAAATTCCATAGTTATAACTATAAGACGAGCAGTTGTATAGTTTTTTGACAAGACGAGCACATTTTCAGTATTATACTAACGCAGCAATTGCGATAAGGATATCACATAATCACTTCTTGCGCTTATGTACAGTGTATTTCATTTTATCGGAAGTTTTTCATATTTTTGTAAAGGGTGCAGGGTTTAAAGTCGTAATATTAAGATAGTCGTATTTCTTTTATCGTAAATTAAAAAGTCGCATTTAAATAGTCGCATTTAAAAATTGTAGTTAAAAAGTTGTGCTTAAATAAGTCGTTAAATAATATACAAGTGAACAGTCCGTGAAATATTATCTGTTTTGTGTATTCAAAAATAATGCCATGTAATTTATTCTGTAACTAATATTTATCAATTATTTCTATTGTTAAACTAAAAACATTTCTAAACATACATATATTCATATTTACATAACTATTTTGTAATAAATGCATTATAATTAAATTATCACGAATTTTCATTTTTAAATACGACTTATAGTAAATAAAACTATTTTTCAAATACGACATTTTGAATAAGACTAATTTTCATATAAGACTAAATAATTATTACGACAATTTTAATAAGACTTTTTAAATACGATTTAATATATATACTATTTTTAAATATACTTTTCAATACGACTTAATTTATTTGTACGACTATTTAATTTTTACGACTTTTCACCATGAAACCTTTGAAAATTGTCCAATTTTTTTATTTTCTGAAGATTTTATAATATCACCTTAATTGTTATTAAATGTGTAGGTACCTATAGTCATTCAATTGCAACAAACTCCATACTGCACATTTTGGAATAAAATATATGGATATACGCTAATAGTTTTCTTATAAGAATTTATGTTTTATTTTAATTTTGTTTAGAATAATTTTTTATTTGCAAAATTAACAAGAAAATTAAAAATTGTATTGTCTTTTTTGTATAAACGTCAAATGTTGACTTCAATATCTAAAATCGTTTTTAACTTCATTTTAATAATTAATGCATGACGTGATACGTGGCTATTATGTCTATTTAGCCTCATAACTCGTGTTATAGATAATTAATAATTAATCTGAACGTTATTTTGGTTCTTGACTATAGAAAACTATAGAATACATTTTCATTAGTTAGGGTTACATGAAGTGTTTTTATAAAAATGAATGTATAATATCTGCCTTATTGATATATTGTTTTAAGTGAGTGAAATATTTCTTTTGAATTTAATTTTTAAATTCGCCAATCAAAGGGAACACGTTCCATATAATTTCACCCCTATAGATACTTACTTTCATGTTCCTCTTCCCTTTTAGTTGTGGATTGGGATCCGAGTTCATAGAATTCATTAAAATTAGATATATGAGTATGTTGACTCTAATATTCTTAAACAATTTATTTATATTTATTTACTCAGTGGAATTTGAAGTTTACACTATTATCATATTGAAAACATTTCAAAAGTTTGGCTTCCCTTTAAAATTCAGTTGGTAAATTTTGTTTTTATATTTGCATGAATTTCCCTTTCCCAACTATATTTTTCGAAATGATCAAAGATTTTTAAAATATTGTCAAGATGCTTCAGTCGTGTACCGAATAAAATGTGTGAAATGCCACAATTTTACTTATTCTAGATTCTATAATCCGAAACTAAATTATCACGATTTTATCCCATATCATAATTTTGAATAACGAAGATATTTTTTCAGGGGAAAACATATTTCAAAATATTTCAGTAATATTAATAATACTGACACCGCATCTTGAAATCACTGAAATTTATTTTTGCTTCAAATGTGGTCAATAATTTGCTTCTTTGGATACCGCTATAGACTTTGTATAGCATGGAATTGATCAATAAGTACATTCTACTTGATTCTTCCTTTCGAGGAAAAATTCTGCAAACTAATTAGATTTGAAGCTTTAATTCTTATCCATATACAAAAGAAATCACACGTGTTAAATTATTTAGGTGAAAAACTTCAACAACATATCTAAAATGAATTTATCTCTATATTGTTCAGAAATTGTTTTTGTGTATAAATTCAATATTTTCTACATTTTTCATTGATGACATTTCAAAAACAATTTTATAATTTTGGCTTTTAAGCAAAAAACATAAAAATGTTTCAAAGATCAGTATTGTCTTTAATTCCGATAAATATTGAATGGTCGGTGTGACCTTCAACTACATACGAGTGTAGTATAACTTAAGTTAAACAATATAATTTTTTATATTGTTAGTAATGAAATTTCCGAAATGCGTTAAATCAAATTTAAGATAAAAACAATCGCGTGAATGAAAACGAATTTTTTAATTAACTTTTCCACGAGTATTTAATTGAAATACTAATGGAATATTTTATTAAATTTATATTAAGAAATTTCCTATTTTCCTTAACTTTCCTTTTTTCAATATGGAATTGATTTTTGTAACAATAATTCATAAAAAGTAATCTAAAAATATTATTAGTGTATAAAACAAGTTTGAAAGTTTACTATAACTGTGCTCTGTTGTTGTAGACTATTATAGATGAACAATATTAGCATACCGTTAAGCTAGCTTAATTTCCTGATTAATGGGTTGCGGCTTATCTTAGACAATGGCTTTTAGGTTGAGAGCGAATAACGACTGTGCCGTTAGCGCTGATTAAAAACTAATTTTTTCAATAAACAAATAGTTTTCTATATACCCAATAAATAAGATACGAGAATCTATTGCGTCCTGTCTAACTCACCTGGTAAGAGAATCGTGTGATATATTTGATATTATTGTGTAGTTATTACATTAAAGTTTTTTAAAATAATGTATGATGCATAAATTGTTTATAGAGAACGTTAAAATTGAGTTTTTCAGCTCTGAAAACTTACTAATATTTTTTATATTATAAGGGACAGTTTTAATTTTGCCAATTCTATGCTGGATTTTGTTGTGGAAATTTTAATTTGCTTTACTATGTGAGATTCTTAGTATCGGACATTTTATTTTTCTGTCTCTATAGTTGTGACTTTTCAAATAATTATTATTTCCAAATAATAAAAATGTTTCTTAATTCATCTCAAATATTGTTAAAATAACGAATTGAACTTTTAAAATATAGTCATGAAAAATTTTTTAATTTAAAACTAAAAAACAAATAAATTAACCAATTAGTTGAATAGCTTCCTTTTCATTATATTTAAATAATGTCTCTGTTACATTTTATTTCTAAAAAAGAAGTCTCACAATATATAAGCAATATAAATCCTAATAAACAATCCACTTGTCACTCATATATTGATTAAAAGTAAATAACCAAAAATATTCATGACAAAAGCTATCTCTTTAATGAATATAAATAAGCGTTTTTAACAAATCGGGAAAAACTTCATTATGAGAAAAAAAAATTGAGGCTGTGAATTATTTTTCTATAGATCGCCTTCATCGACCAAAGCCAGTCATTCAAATTGAAAATGTTTCCTTAAAATTATTTAAACTATTACAGAATATATTGTAATTAAGAGAGACTTTAAAATATTTAAATCACAAGAACTTGATTGACCTGAAGGGTTTGATTAGTAAATTATTGTATAATGGTATTCAGTAATTGCTGACGTATACAATTCCGGTGATTGTTATAAGATCGTTTTAAAATTATTTAATTAATAAAAATAAAATGCTGATATTGAGTATTAAAATGGCTAAATAACTTTAAAACGAATGACTATTTTAAAAAATATATTTATTTGATTTTTCTACACCTAAGTTAGTAGTATTTTGTATTTTAATAAAAAAATAAAATATATTGTCTAACAATATTATTAAAGCATTAGATAACAATTTATTCAATGAAGAATTTATTAATTTTAAATTAAATATCAATAATAATGTCATAATAGTTTGTTTCCTTATAATAGAATACCTAAATTATGTTTGTATTAATAAATATTTGTTTTAAATGTTAGTGTATACGGGGGAGTAATAAAATATCAGTAATACTTTAAAGAAAACATTTTCTGAAATTCTTTACTGCAGAAAAACGAAACTGAAATTTGAGAAGGTTTCGTTCGACTATACTCAATAAATGAATGGTTACCGTGCACACATCGCTTCTGTTAGAACAAATAGTCCTCTTTATAAGTATATCCTTTCCGGTAAGAAAAAGAAAATATAGTTTGCTGTATCCATTAAATCTGTTGCTGGAAAGAATCTTGTATATCTTGTGTTTCATACGATAGATATATTGATTTTTTAATGTGAAAAGGAGTAAAATACACAAAATAATTGCGGTGATTTACGTTGTATTGTTATATTTTTAAAAGGTTTTCAAGTCGTCTACGAATTCGACAATAAATTTGACTGTTTTTTTTGGTTATATTTAATTTAAACGTGCTGTTTCAATTAGTTAGTCCCAATTTCTAATATTTTTTATAATATTTTTTTCTAATATTTTTAATATATATTTTTTACAAAGAAAACATTCCTTCGATAACTGACTGGCAAATATGATTGGGTTTTATTCTTTAGACTAATTGAATTCATGAAGAGTTCTATATGAGTTGATTAATTTATACCAAAATTATTAGCGATTTCTCTTTCTTCAATGGTACGGTGTTGCAGTGAACAAATTTACTTTTATGGGCAAAATAACACCGCTTAATTAGAGTTTATTCAGTCTGATTTGTATCAGT
Organism: Vannuccia rotundouncinata; assembly: GCA_034780395.1. Lineage (NCBI taxonomy): Eukaryota > Metazoa > Platyhelminthes > Proseriata > Coelogynoporidae > Vannuccia > Vannuccia rotundouncinata. Next base: position 14,886 of record JAUZNC010015660.1, on the reverse strand, counting down.
ATGCCTATATGTCTGATATAGACCTAAATTTTGTCTTCAAACTCAAAATATAGATCAGTATTGCACAAAGAACTATTTATAGCCATGAGATTAATAAAAACATGTTTTGATATTCTTTTTCTTGGTAGGTAAAGTTTGTTGTTTTGTTAAATAAAATTGTATAGTTTTGCAGGCGTTCTGACCTATAAAGAGGTCCTCTCCCAAAGTTCGCAAATTTTGTAAAACTGAGAACGCACACCCAATTTCATTTTTATACAACTTTACACTCACTAGTTCACTCACTAGTTTATATCACAGTTCCAGTAATTTCATAATTTACACAAATATGATCACAAAAATAATTTTAAAACTAAATGTTTTAAGTTGCTTGATAAATGTACCAACTAAATATTCCATAATATCAATTTAATATAATTATATACCATGTTTGTTAATATTTCTATCTAAGTTATAACAAACAACAATAAGATCAATAATTCCTCTATCTAAAGTTACTTAAATCTAGTTTGTTCGAATATCTACGATCTATCCCCAAGGAATATGACTTAAGTTTAGCTCGAACCTTTATTTTATCAAGTAAGACCTTTCGATTCTTCATTATGTGATCATATCCTATATTTATAAAATGCAACAAATCAACGGAATATAACGAATCGAAATAAAGACTATTGGAGCGTTATTAGTGGAATTACTGAAACTGTCGGTTGGGCATATGATACCCGCATTTTAAAAATCTATCATTCTCTATGCATTCATCTTATTATATAAAAGTTGATTCAGAAAATATACGACTTAACAATCAAACAATATTTGTTCCCAAATAATATCTTTTAAAGTTTACAAATCGAGAATATTTATCGATTTGCTTTAGTTTCTGCATTGATTGAGGTAACTTCATACTGTCAAAATTCTTTTTTATAAAATACAATATATCTTCTTACATACCAGGCATTTTGTAAACATTGATGCTGACTACATAACTCAGAATTGTCTATATTATGAGTTTATTTTTTTTAAATTCGCCATTAATTAAGTGAAATTGGACTCATATTCAGGGATCCTTAAATGTTTCAACACCGACTGATGACGTCACTTAATTGTTTAATTTGTTCATTTAAAAATGAAATCTTTGTTTATAACAATATAAAGACTTTCAAATTAATCTAAAACATTAAATTAACATTCCTTGGCCCATTGTGTTAATGCTTATATATAGTTTTGGTTTTGGACATAAAATTACCAATTAAATGAAGTATACATAATAATTAAGAACTTGAATATCGTAAATTATCCTTCCTATATGTTTTTTTTGCAATATGTACTATTTGCAATGTACTACCTAAGAACATAATTAAAGACCTAATCTTTGATATAGTTGACAGAAAATCGCAATACAGAAATTTGAGGAGACTAATCAAATTCGAAATTCAAATTAAATGCTTTTAGACACTATAAGATCTCAAAATTATGTGATCCTTAATTATCGTTCTCATATTGAGCTATAGCAAGGCAGAATTACAGTTAATTTTATTAAAAGAATCCAAAAGATGGTTTTTAAGAATACATATACGAGTAAGTGTTAAAGTTTAAACTTAGATGTCAAGTATTAATTATAGGGGTGGATTTATTCTCTCGACTCATGTTTGTAAACAATAATTACGGGAAATATTTTTAAAATTGTTAGCAGGTATTTTTTAGGTTGTTCCGAACTATCTTCAAAGTAAATTTTAATTATGTATCGATTTTAGAAGTAATTATTTAAAATTAACGATCTTTTTTTAAAAATAGCATGAAATATGGCAAATATTATAAATTAATAAAAAAATAATTCTTCTTAAAACAAGAACTAAGCAAGTCTAAAATGAGTTAGGAGCAAGTAAGTTTAAATGGAATATTTAAAAAATATATATATTTATATAAATTTATTTTAAAAATATATATATTTATATAAATTTATTTTAAAAATATATATATTTATATAAATTTATTTAAAAACTATTTTGGTACATTAAATATCTTGACGTGACGTATTCATGTATTTTAATTAATTTCAGTTTAAACTCATTTTCGGATATGTTAAACTATGTTATGAGCAATTTTTACCAATAAAAAATGTTTTCATCATATATTTAATTGTGTTTCCTAATTTGTAGATAATGGGAGAAGATCATATATGAAGCAGCGTTTCTTTTCCTTATTTTCAACAATAAACATAGTTGTTAGAAACATTAAAATATTTCAAAATCAAACACTCTCCTGATTTAAGGATTTATTATTATATAGTGCCGTTCTGAACAAAGTTTTATATCTATTTTCCGGAAAGTTGCATGAAATGGGTGTTTGTGATCATTTTGCATTTTACCCTAAACTATAAACTTTGTAATATTTAACGTTAAATAATTATATTATATTAAAAACAAAAAGTTGCATGTTATTAAAACCGTCATGAAAAATTTAGTTTCGTTGTCCTAATGTTATAGTTTTTTAATTATATTTTTAAAATTTCCATAAATCCAGGTTTTAAGGATTGGAGGGTGGGCTCGATTTGTAAATGGCACTTTGACGATTTCCATAAAAGCTACTTATAACTTTTTGGAAGCAAATATCTACAGATATAGTAGTACACTACCTAATTTATAAAAGGGCAGTACTATATATGTATTTCAATATTGGGGGAGGGCTAAAACATATTCCACCCCCCCCTCTTGTTCCAACGTGTCTGAAATCTGAAGTAAAAAAGTAGTCTAAATCGACAATTATTCAATCAAATAAATCACAGCACAAAATAGTCGATGCTGATTGGCTGAGCTTGCTTCCAAACATAGTGTACTCATTCCTTACTACCTTTAAAACTAATTGTGTCATTATCATTCACAGCGGCACTTATTATAAATCTTCTAATCTGTAGAGTGGTGTTTTGATTTTGAAATAAAGTAATGTAGGTTTATGTGTATATTTTAATTTAAATATATTAAAAGTTCAAAGTATTTTTAATGGATAAAATTATTATAGAGTAGATATAACTTGAAAATAATATTATTATCAACTAAAATTTAATATTTTTAAGTACCAATTTTTATGTCTGCCCAGAATTTTACTATATAAAATGAATAACGGTTAGATATATATGATCTGAAAATATTAAAAATTAATAAAACGATATTTTTCTATTTTATAAAAATCCTATTAAAATAATTATTCTGCAATTGAACAATCTATTAACATATATTAAAGTGTATTGCAACTCATGATAATATACGCATTATTATGATTCAATGATTCTCATCTTCAAATTGGGAAAATATTGCAATTTCCATTCTATAATTTTCCATTTTAATATACAACCAATTAATTTTGTTATTATTTAAAAGTGTGATTTCGTTATTGTATTCCTTTGAATTTTTGACTATAAGTTTCAATTATAAAGTCAAACTATAATATACATACATATACATTTTTTATTTTATTTTATATTATAATTTATTTATAATATAATTAATTTTAAAAGTGTGTCCAAAGGAATTCGATTATTTAAATAATTTTGATATTATATATCTTTTTCTTATATTACATTTTTGACTAAAAAAAGTTAAATCTTATTTTATTAAATTAATCAATATCTATTTTATTCGTTTAATGATTCTAAAATAAATAAAAGTCGGTGAATATATTTCCATTTCATTCCAATAATAGGGAAGTATTAATACAACATATTATTATGCATCTTTTTTATTTTTAAGCTTGCTAGCAGTATTTATATATACTATTTTCTGCAGAGGATTTATGCAGAAAATACAGAGAAAATCCGAAATATATTTACATTATATTCTATTTATTATTAATTATAATTAGAGAAAAATTTCTAAAAAATAAATATAGGAAGTCATTTATGTCCTTTAATCATTTATTATTTACATTATAATTATTAATGCAACTTTGAATAAAAATTATTATTTTTATAAATTTTGAGTACAATTAATTTGTTTGATTATACTATAACCTTTGTTTGTTTTACTTTTTGGTTCAATATTAATTAATAAAGAGATTAAAAGAGAAACATAATGTGTTCTTAAGAAATTTTAGTTGAAAATAGATCAAAAATCATTTAATTTACTTTTGAAGAGAATACATTAATCGAAAATAGTTGCAAGGAAGTACAGTAGTTACTAGAACAATACAATACAACATTTTAACTTTGTAGTATATAGTATGGGTAGTTGTTTATAATTTTTTTATATTAAATTAAATATATTTTTACAACAGTTTTTAAATTAATATTTTTTTAAGAATTGTAATTAATTCAGGTTATATTAAAGTATTGATTGTAATTATATAACCATATTAATCGTTTGATAAAAATTATCTATAATTAAAATATTAATATTCTAATAATGATTAAATACAATAAACAAACAAGATACTACGGAAAATGTTTTTTAAATAGAACTTATTTTATTGTAACAAATACATTCTATTTAGCATTATGATTTCATGCTATAACTAATTTATAATTTGTTTACATAGATATGTCGGGTTTAGATATGTCGGGTTTAGATATGTCGGGTTTAGATATGTCGGGTTTAGATATGTCGGGTTTAGATATGTCGGGTTTAGATATGTAGGGTTTAGATATGTCGGGTTTAGATATGTCGGGTTTAGATATGTCGGGTTTAGAAATACACTAAAGACGTATTTTCTTCATGTTACAGATAAATTAGTTAATTTTAATTATTCTCACTATCAACAAAAGTATAAAACTATTTAGAAATGCCATTTTGTGTACTTCTCTGTACTATACGAATGAAAACAATGTTACTCATTAAGAATCTGTCAGATATGAGTTGCTATTGATTGATTGAATGAAATATTTTAAAACGTTTATATGTTCGTCTTTTTTAGTTTTTGTTGTCAATTAAGTAGTAGGTATATGTTGCGTAACGTTGAAAATGGAAAATTTTATTTAGATCAAATTAACGGATTAACTAATACATTTCTAGTTATAGTTTAAAGCACTAATTAAAATTGACAAATGCTTTAGAACATTTGATAAATAATAAAAATTGGTAAATATTATTATGTTTTTATAATTAACTTCCAATATAATATATATGTCGTAGTTACATGTTATTATTATCACATCACACAAAACCTTTATATCGATTACAATACAATTATTTTACATT
>JAUZNC010015649.1:0-27663 GCA_034780395.1 Vannuccia rotundouncinata | reverse complement strand
TTATAGACAGTATCAAATAAATCAAATTGATTGGCAATTGAATCCATGCTAAAGTCATTAAAATCACCAGCAAAACAAATACCTGATTCAGGATGAAGAAGAAGAAGGTAGTCAAAGGTTTGAGTAAGATAGTAGTTGATCGATTGTTTGTGAGCAGAATTTAAGGCCGGGGGGATATAGGTGCAGGCAACAAAGATATGCAAGGCGTGGGAGTAGGTAATGAGGGATTCGATTTGATCAGGTTTGGCGAAGGAGGTTGAGGAGTTTGATGTAATAAATGGAACGCATCCACATATTTCCATTTTCGATGACATTCACAAAATCGAGTGGTATTTTTTCCGTAAAAAAGAAGCAACCTTCTTCATAAACGCCAGCGCTAACTTCGAATTCATTGTTGGCGGAATATCTTTGATCGAATGTTACACCATATTGTTATATCGGTTCCCATCACACACAAAAGATACAAGGTTGTGGTTTCTGCGTATAATGAAGGGCTAACTTGTATAGCTGACAGGTAAATTCTTCGGGAAACAGTTGATGCTGAGTTTTCAGTGATATACGACAAGCTGAAAGAATAGCCGAAAAGTGTACATCAACACGTCTTGATTTCCACGATGTGCGGTACGCCAAATTAATCGCAACAATGTGCTAGCAAGAACGCCAACACTTTAATGAATTTTCCGTTCGCACCTGCTGATTTGTGCTCTGTTGAGAATACGGATCAACTAGACGATCTTGTGCGGTTCTTTAAAGACGACTTGAGGGGATTGATCGAGAACGGTGAAAGATGAAATATAGGTCCATAGATGAAAAAGACCGCCCTACTTCCTTGGCACAAGCGATCAAACAATGTGATAAGGAACAATTTTCAAACTTGTATATCCTACTCAAAATTAGATGTTCATTGCCGGCCACATCTGCTGAATGTGAGAGAACTTTGTCTAAAATGCGAAAACTTTGCTGCGTTCATGAATAACCACACAACGCCTATCATGACTTGCACTGATGAACACACACCGTACCCATGCTGTAAATTATTTTATGGTTGTTAAAAATGGTCTCGGAAATTTGAAATGAAGAATCTTCTACTTATCGAGTACCTTCAACACTATATATCTTAATTTTTTATTTCATTTTATCAATTTAGCATTATATTTGTGTTCATTTTATGCTATATTGTGTGAAATTTACTTTTTCTCTCATCAGTCGGGTAGTTTATTTTATACATTGATAACAATATCACTAAATAAATTTTTCCTATTTAAATATTTGAAATTCGAAGGTTTGCCCGTCTGAATATTATAATTTATATGAAATTTCAGTAAAGGTTCAATAATGTCAAAATAAATTTTGTATTCAAAAAGGATGTAAAGCTTTCTATATTTAAACCAAGCATTAAACAATAAAGAAAAATAACATTAAATTTTTGAAGAAAATATATTTTTTTAAATGATGAAAAGAATATGATAAAAAAGAAAAAATAACAATTAAATCTTAGACACAATAAAGAATTGAATTTAGATAACAGAATAGATCAAACATCATTCAGTCTTAATTGAACGAATTAGAAACATTTTTATATGATCAATAAATAAGCTGCGGTATTATTTACAGCGCAATAAAACAGATCTTGGACAAAGTTGTCAAAAAAAGGGGGAAAACCTTTCAAAGAACATGGATCAGCAAACAAAATATTAATAAATACCATAATAACAAAAACAGTTACACAAATTATATACTTAGCATTATAAAAATTAGTTATTATAATTTAAAATAAATATAAACAGGTTATAGAGAATAAGAAGAAAGCCAACTTGTAGATAAATATTTCAGATTTTTACTCTTCAAGATCATTTTCGATTTTTAAGATTTTCAAAACGTTTTGACAGATCATCAAAATTGAGGTCATCATTTCCAGATTCAGAAGCGGAAGAATAAGTGGGTGATGGTGGAATATCTGGCAATTCAGGAAGATCCAGTTCACTTGGTTTGTCGACTGGATTGATTGCATTTGGACGGTTGCTAGGCGGTGTTTGTTGGTTGCTAGGCGGTATTTGTCGGTTGCTAAACGGTGTTTGTTGGTTGCTAGGCGGTATTTGTTGGTTGCTAGGCGGTGTTTGTTGGTTGCTAGGGGGTGTTTGTTGGTTGCTAGGAGGTGTTTGTTGGTTGCTAGGGGGTATTTGTCGGTTGCTAAACGGTGTTTGTTGGTTGCTAGGCGGTGTTTGTTGGTTGCTAGGCGGTATTTGTAGGTTGCTAAACGGTGTTTGTTGGTTGTTAGGCGTTGTTTGTTGGTTGCTAGGCGGTATTTGTCGGTTGCTAGGCGAAGCTGGACGGTCATCAAATATTTGGTTTCTGGGCTGGGGTGATTGAAAAGAAGTTCTAATGTTCGACTGGTAAGGTGGTGGAGGACTTTCTTGTGGTATATCTAGAAAAAATTAAACAGGATGGAAATTAAGAAGAAAAATTAAGAAAAAAACTATTCTGACACCACGACAATCAGATTTTATTTGCTTGTATTTAGTTGTGTGAATAAAATCGTCTCCAAAACGTCAACTATTTATAGCCGTGTCACGTGTGAGGTTGAATATTTATGCCAATACTATAGTACTCCATAATTTAGTTGGTGAGAAATATTGCACTATTTCAATCGATATAAAAACATCTACAGATTAAAAATTTGAAACTCTTAAATCTCGACATTAGGATAATAAATAAATAAATAAAAATATGTATTATTAATGAATAGTCAAAATGAAAGATAAACTATGGTTAACTGACATCAGATCAAATATTGGTGGCTTTTGCCGACTCGATTAAAATGTTTCAAAAAACAATTAAAATCATTTTAAAATAAAAATGTTTTTTATTCTAAATAAACTTTATTTTTCCATTCCCAGAAATTCCGCACTTTTATTCTTTATCTGTTCTCTAATTCTGAACATTTATTCAGTTCTAATGAACAAAGGTTTTCGTATTTTGCTCACTTTAAGGAATCGTTCAGAAAATCTGACTCTATAAATATGGAATAATGTCTTATTTAATTTTTCGTAAACCTCTATACAGAATTGTTATTCTTTAAAGTAAAACATTTTCCTATCCAGATCATATGCCTCCTTCGCTTGATTATGGTGTCATCTTGTAATATGCTGTGCAGTATAGTAGCCTATTTAAAATAAGCTGTGTTACATTATTTTTTGCTCCTCTTGACTACACAGCTTCCACATGTGGCCGGTGAAAACAATGTCACTAGAAGTAAGTTTTACGTATAAAATAAACAAAGTAAACACCAGAATATCTTTCAACATTGAATTTATACAGCAAAACAATTATTTAAACTTTACAAAAGTATTTTATTGAACCACAGGAACAACGATCCCCCTTACCTGGTTGTTGATACTCTTCATTGCCATGTGGATATGGTAAAGAAAATTCTTCTTCTCCAGGCTCAACACCAGGACCCAGTTTATGTTTATTTTCAGTAGACCAAAAGTCTTTTTCATGCCCTCCTAAACCTCCCTGTGTGTACCCATCAGGACCCTCTTGACCTCCTAACCCTCTCTGTGTGTACCCATCAGGACCCCCATGACCTCCCTGTGTGTACCCATCAGGACCCCCTTGACCTCCCTGTGTGTACCCATCAGGACCCCTTTGACCTCCTAAACCTCCCTGTGTGTACCCATCAGGACCCCTTTGACCTCCTAAACTTCCCTGTGTGTACCCATCACAGCCTTTTCCATGACCAGTCCATCCTGGTGTGTACCCATCAGGACCTTTTCCATGACCAGTCCATCCTGGTGTGTACCCATCAGGACCTTTTCCATGACCAGTCCATCCTGGTGGTGATGGAAGATCAAAATTGTCAGGAACTTCATCAGGGAATAGTTTTGATTGATCAGGAGTATAGGGAACATTGTAGCAAGAAGCAATTTCCACCTTTGGTAAAAATTAATAATATAATTTCTTTTACAGACAAAGAATAGATAAAGATTATTAATTTAAATATATGCTATAAAATCTTAAAAATTATAAATTGAACAAATTGTTTTAATCGATTTATTCAAAGAAATATATTTGTTTTGAATTTACTTCTTGTTGTTTTAGAATTAAAATAGATATTTAACTGACCATGTACTTCTCCACTAAACTTGGTGATGGAGGACATACATCAAACTTGTGCATCACTTTTTCATTAACATTTTTGCATAAATTGGATTGGCATGCTTGAGCAAACTCTTTTGAGTACTTGACTGTGAGAAGTTCACCAGCACTAGACAATTCACCCACCTCTCTCTTTAGACGAGGAAAAACCCATAAAATTGTGGCAAGTGATTCTTCAAGACCTGGGTCAATTGTACTGCAAAAAGGAACAAGAAATGTGTTTATTGTCTTTAATGAAAATTTGGATATAAATGTACTGAATCTTTTACAGATGGTATGTAAACATTTTTATTTTCAAAAACGTGTTATCTGCATTTCTATTTCCTGAAAATTTCTAAATATTTATGATGTTGATAGTTTTCAGAATTCCAAATTGATGGAAAATACCTTCACCTTTACAGTATAATTCAAAATTGTTTACAATATGTGGGCATTCACACATACAGCCAATAAATAATATAATATTGAGTAATTCAGTTTATGAAGATGATTTGATTGTTCTTAATAATTAAAATACTAATGTGAATTATATATACTTCTGTTATTATAAAAACAAACAAAAATTATATTATATTACTTTAATAAAACAATAATAAATTGCAGTTTTATTACATATATAGAATATTACAAATATTTAATTTTATTTCTAATTGTGATTGAAAACAATAATCCTACATTAAAAAAACTAATATTTGATTTGAAAAATGGATTCATAAAATAAATTATATACTAATTAAACATATTTATAAATATGAAAAATCAAAATGAATATATAAAAATACAGATATTATCTTATTTGGCTTAATATTTTTATGATGTACTTCTAGACACATTCTGCCATATAATAATTCTTTACTAAATTTGGATAAATTTATATACAAAAATATGTAAATATAAATTTTTCCACACATTATGAACATTATATTTTATAAAATTATTGTCAATTAAATTAAATGGTTAAAATGGATTAGGTATACAAATAATCCATTTTCACATATATATACATATTAAAAAAATTTTCAATAAAGAATCAGTATTATAGATTTTAATTTTTTTATTATTATTAATTAGTACTATTGGTAAAACTCACTTATGCATAATAATACTTAAAACATTATAACATTTTTTTGCTCTCAATTTATTTTCATATAAATTACTCTGATAAATATTTCTTATTATATACAAATTAATATGTTAACTGCTTAATAAATATGTTTTGTTATTTCCAAATGTATATTTGTCCATTTAATATATTATATATAAAAGTAAGAAATATTAATCACTGATTATTTTCATTAATAAAATCTGTTAGTCATATATATTACCAATTCTTTTTATAAAACTTTCTAATATATATATATATATATAGATTTTTTCTCATGTAATTATTATTAATATTTTTATTATCAAATAATATATAAATAATTATTATGATAATAATTTGTAACTGTTTCTTTTATATTATGTATCTTTATATGAATAATACATAAATTATGTATAAAAATGTTCATTTCCAGGATATATGTAATAATCAGATTTTAAAAATTATTTACTTTAAACTCTAATAATCTCATATATATTATTTATAGTTAAAGCAATTCTATACATTTTAATTATATATAATTAAATAAATATTTTATTTTTGTGTTTCATTTTTTGAAAATTGGATAACAAGTTACATACCTCTGAGATTCAATTAATCCAAATCTAGCTAATAACAAATCACAAAACATCTCAACAAGTTCCATTCCTTCAATTAGATTATCCTGTTGTATTAATTGTTCAACATATATCCTAGCTTTATCTAGTTTATTTGCTGCAATATTTTGTGAAATATCTTTCCGAATTTTCTCATTTAACTCTGTCATTTTCTTTTCTTTTAACTTTAAACGAGTAATTGATATTCTTAAATTCGATTTTAACTTTGGATAATCAAGACGAGTTCCAAAAATATAGTTCCACATTTTAGAGTTCCGAAAAATTTATCAGATTTTAATTTACGCAGAAATATTTATTTACTATTTTATAACAAAACTTTCAAAGGGTTATATTCTCATTAGCTCTATAAAGACACGATTCTTTATAATCCATAGAGAACTTACAAATCAGTATCCTTACTCTTATATTGTACTACTACTATACTAATATTTGATTTTTATTCAGCTTGTTTTATACGAGGTTCAAAAATGCAAAAAATATATATTTCTATGAATTGGATGTTTATATATAAAAAGTTTTGTTGACTATAATTGAACTATTAGTCACATAAGTCAAAGCCATAATTCAACATTACGAGGATTTCGATAAACTGAAATGTCTGATTATATGTATACCCTCTCTACAACCACAGTAGGCTACTACAATATATTATACAATCTCGACCAAAGATATTAGATATGGACCTGTATTGTATATGTAGCTTTATTTATCGCGCTTTTTTAATAAAACTTATTTTACAATGTATTTTGATTCATATAATAATAACTACATTAAAAATATTACAGCAAATAATAAATTTTGTTTATCATGCTACTTCGATATTTACGAGTAATATGTAATTTAAATAAAGAATTTAAAAAATAATTATTCAGTTATCCGCCATCTTATTTTTCGGCTTTTTGCCATTATTTTTGATTGAGTGACCTATCTTGTCCATAATCTAATATCTTTGATCTCGACTACACTTATCTATGTATATAAACGTCATATGTGTATATACCTACATTCAATGAAATGAGTCAGCTACGATCATGATCTATTGACTTCAGGCCCCCTTTCAACTACTGATGGCCATTGATTCCAGGCGTCTTCCACAGTTACGGATCCTTTGACTCCAGGCGCCTCTTGAGCTATACTGATCGCTAAGCATTGCTTCTTTAACTATGGGATATATCGGCATTTAAGACAATTTAGATTCTGAAAAAAGATTAAGAATCGTTTACATTCAAGCCACAATAAAAAGCTGTACACTTTATGAATCCAAACTCCCCAGAAAAAGGAAACTCAGTGTGAAGCGCATTGTGAAGAAGGAATTGCAGTATATCTTATCATCATTTAGAGACAGCTTGATTCAACCAATTATTATAGTGTCATATATATGTACTGAGAGGTTAATATAATTGATTCTGGTTGACACTATCAGTCAGTGATCGTTTTCATCAAATAGGACAGAAATATCTTGAAAAGTTGGTGAGACTTTTGCTTTCTGAAGATGTCTCAAATACCATAACATGGATAAAGAAATATACTCAGATATTGACACTGATTTACTATAGGATGAGGTGCAACTAATTAAATTTTACAAACAAAGTTGATGAAATTCCGAGGACTGTCAGTGATTTTGTCTCAATTCTCACACAGCTAGCTTTCCTCTTCTCAATAATCTTCTTTCTGAGGTTGTTAAATTGGTAAAGATTATTCTTGTTAGTCCAGCAACAAATGCTGTTAGTGCAGAGCCATAGCCACCACTTTGAGTAGGGTGGCTATCTCATACTGAAAATAGTTTATTATTTTTTGTACGATTATAATATTATACTCAAAAAATTAAACTTCAAAGTATACCAGTAAAATGAAAATTATATATTTTTATTTAACAAAACAACCAGTTTTGATTTTAACTTAAACTTAAAAATTTCTTTCAGAATAACCTAATTATTTTTAATTATTATTATAATACAGTATACAAAATCTTTGTCAACATATTTTTGCAACTGAGGTAGGATTGAGATGGCACGCTCTGAAACAACTTGATTTTCTAGCCATCTATGCTCACGAAATTTCTTAGGAAAAACTTTATAAAAATATAAATGAATATAGTTATAACATTTTTTCATTTCTTTTATCATAATTTAAATATAATACTGCATTAAAATTTTTAAATTATACCAAAATAAAATCTACCCTGACATTTTTATTTTACCCTGATTTTGATAAAAAACGACCATCGACCAAAAAGTGGCCGGATGGTGCGACAATGCGCACCAGTCGCACCTATACTACGGCTCTGTAGTGAACGAGCATTATAAGAAGACTCAAAACATTTCTCAGAACAACAATATAAGGATGAATAATTTGGCAGTATTAAAAATTTATTCAGACTTTGCAAACCTACTTGATTCAGAAAAAGTAATCACTGAATTTTGTAAGCATATCATCCTTGTAGAACAAATTTGTTCCATTTTAGTGTCTATATATATATATAATATATATTGAACTTCAACAATCTGTAGAATTGTGTGTGTCAGTGGTGTATGTAGCTAAAATTATTTTAATTTTACGATTGTTTCAATTTTGTATATTTTGTTTTATTATTCCCTCAAAGAATTGGTATCTGCTAAATAACAACATTTCCATTCTGCTAATGGCCATGGTATATAGATATAGTTCATGATAATTATGGCGAATTTGAATATTTACAACATTTTAAATAACCACCCAAACAAGGACCGTTTGTTCAATTTTCAACTAAGAACTAGATTATCGATACGTTTTTTATTTTTGACTTTTCAAAATAAATAAGTCAAATTTTGTTCATGTTAACTCTGGCGGAACGGTAATATTCTCATATTATTTCATTATTTTTGGCAGTAAAACAATTTCACAAAACACTTTTTTTAAGGTTTGTTGAAATGCACCGCGAATAATAAATTCCGTACTTATAATTTGAATAGAGTTTTAGAACTATAGTTATAAGTTTAGTGTAACGTCACCCAATCTGTTCCTAATTAAAAACTAAATAGGTGATACTTTTATTTCCTATTTATACCAGCGAAAATGTAATTAATTTTAAATGACGAAAACTGTACCTTGACACCCCTCCCATATATCAATTAGAGATTGATTTCTAAAGATGTGGATGGATATTAAATAAAGAAATATTCTAATTAAAATTACATTAAATGTATGATATGTGTGGATATAATCAATAGAATAAGATCAGCTTTCATCCTCGACTGTAACCTAAATTACGTACACATTTTTCTATCATCCATAACACATGTGTGATGTTATATAGAAAGAGAGACGAAGGCTGTCCAATGCACGAAAGCTTAGTTTTTCACCTTTACCAAGTACATTCCTCAATTGGTTCAGTAAAAATCCTATGCGCAGTCTGTAGTCTAAATATTAAACAGTAATCTGGAGGAATATTAGCTATATTGCAGACTATTGAAGAAATTATTAACAGATTTCGCCGTTCTATTTTCAATTTTTGTGCACAAATTATTCGATAGGATGTCAGATTATCAAGCAGCATGTGAGTCTTATATTATAATAAGAATTTTATATATTAAGTTATTAAAAATAATTAAATATTATCAAGTTAAATGACTAATTTACTAAAAATATATTTTAATAAATTTGATATATTATGTATATGAAATGTATGTATAATATTGACTTCCACAATAAGAAAAGTAAATTAAACAAATATATACTATTTAACTTATAATAATTTTTTTAAAATATAATTCTTCATAATAAAATTGGTGTATTGATTGATTTAGTTGTTATTAATTACCTATAGTAAAGTTTATTCACTTTAAATAATAGGAAAAAATTATATTTTCACTGCATTTTCATATATTTTCAGCTGTTCAGATGTTATTGGCACGAGCCAGGATTAGAAGGAATGCTCGAAACACAGTCAACCAAGAACTCGAAGCTAATACAAATCCCAGTATTGGCGGTTATCAATACTACTTTCAACCAGCGGATTGTGCAACAACAGCGTGTTGCCAGCCTTCAATATGTCCTTCAACAATGGGAGCGTGCTTGGATCCTTGTATCAAAACAACTCATAAAGAACGTGTCCAAGACCTCGTAGATGGAATTCCGGATTACGTTTTACAAAAGCGACTTGCAGTTATGAACAATAGATTTGGACTTGACGGATATTGAAGTTTTACTATGTAACAGAAAACATGACGCTACTTAGCATTATAACAATGAAATTAGCCAACCGAATGAAAATTATTTGCTTCTATTATTTTACAATATTTTAAATTTATATGTATAAAGTTGTCGTTTTATTAATATAATATTTTTAAAGTATACAAGATCTATTCTACCTGGTTTATCAAATAAGTTATTTGATTTAAAAGGCATTTCAAATAATTATTTCGTATAAGTAATATAAGAAATTAATTTCGATAATTTTTAAAATAATTAAAGAGTTAACAACAAAACATTTTATTAAAAAAACATATAAACAATATCATATTAGCGCAAATTGTTGAAATAATAAAAATAACATCTATATAAATCAAAATATATGAAAAGTATAACACACAATAGTTGTATCATGATTCTAAGAGTAATTAATCAGACGATAAATATAATGGAGAAAGTCAATCAAAAATCAGCATCCAAAGTGAACTCATGGTTATTTTCATGACCAGTTATTCCATGCATAACACCAGCTTTCTGATATTCCCCAACTCGCTTTTCAAAAAAATTTGTTTTTCCCTCCAAAGAAATATTTTCCATAAAATCAAAGGGATTTTCTGAATTCCAAAACTGAAAATTAAATTAAATAAATATAAAAAGTCAAATACTAATTGCAGTTAAAATAATACATTAGTAATTAATTTGATCAAATGTGGGTATTAGATTAGCAAAATTAGTAATCGTAATAGTAAATGTCTACTCTGGCTAAACCGAAAAAGCTAAATACAATGACAACTGTCCGATACAAAACTTTATAATAGAACAATATTGTACATTTAAATGTTGCATTATTAACGATGTCAATATTCTCACCTAATTAATATTAACTTCAATTCGTTTACACACGTTGAATGAATGAAATTGTACAATTCCACACTTTTCTCATTAGTTTGCTACACATAATCTAGTCTACTCGCGTAACTTTTTACAAGACTAACTAATTCGTTGAAATAGAAAAATTCTTAACGATTTTTATAATTACAACAAAGCATAATATAATATTTAGTTTAAGTAAATCTACAATGAGTCATGTATACCTTTAAACTGATGTGTGATATAATAATAATAAATAATATAACATTACCTTTTCACATCCAAGTTCAATCAAGAGTCGATCAGCCACAAATTCAATGTACTGGCACATAAGCCGACAATTCATTCCAATGAGGCTTACAGGAAGAGCTTCAGTTAAAAATTCTTGTTCAATTGCTACTGCGTTTTTGAGGATAGCCAGAATTTTAGCATTACTGGGTTTATGAACCAGATGTTTGAAGAGAAGACATGCAAAATCCGTGTGGAGACCTTCATCGCGGCTAATCAGTTCATTACTGAATGTTAAACCAGGCATCAAACCACGTTTTTTCATCCAGAAAATTGCAGCAAAACTGCCACTGAAAAATATTCCCTCAACAGCTGCAAAGCCTACAAGACGTTCAGCAAATGAAGAATTCACATCACCAATCCATCGAAGTGCCCATTCTGCCTTCTTCTTCACACATTCCAAATGTTCAATAGCGTTGAACAAAACTTCCCTGAAATAGAAATAACATTTTACTTGCTTATAAGTTATTATCTAATTTCTATTGCTACTTTATCACACTAGAACAAAACCTCAATTTACTAATTAAATTGAAAATATTAATTGTTTAAATTATTATTTATACCTTTGCTTTAGATCCTTGATATATGTATCAATCAAGAGAGAATACATCTCAGAATGAATATTCTCAATCGCAATTTGAAAGCCATAAAAACAGCGTGCCTCTGGAACTTGAACTTCTTGCGAAAATCTCTCAAGCAGGTTTTCATTTACGATTCCATCACTTGCCGCAAAAAATGCTAGTACGTAAGAGATGAAGTGTCTTTCACCAGCTTTCAATGAATCCCAGTGTTCCAGATCTTTGGAAAGGTCAACTTCTTCTACAGTCCAAAAAGATGCTTCTGCTTTCTTATAAAACTTCCAAATATCATGGTACTGAATTGGCATGATTACAAAACGTTTAGGATTTGGTCTCAAAAGTGGTTCATCATCAAGATTTTCATAGGTGATTTCTTCGGTTATTTGAGATGAAAAACCCCTCTTTAAGCTGTGTTCCTAAAAAAAATAATCAGATTATAGGAAAAAAGTAGCAATTAAACAAATAAATTGGTTACTCATTAATTACCTTCTCCAACAAAGTATGTTTAAGTTCCTCAACATTTGCTGGTTTTGGTGGAACAACAAACAAATTTTCATTCTGAAAGACAATAAATATTAATAAAATGAAATAGTTATGCTAATCACACTAAATTGAATCTATGTATTGTAACAGCATATATTTGCAGAATATCAGTCTAGATTTAAATTGTATAGTTAAAAAACTGAGTTAATGATATGTTAATGACAACATCAGATTATTAATATATTACTCAAAGCAATAAATAAATTGTAAAAGTTTGCATTAAATAATGTTCTAAATGTTAAAGTAATTCCAATTCTCATAAACATAAATAACTCCACTATTAAGGAGACCACTACTAGCTATTTGCTTCAAAGCACACTCTGCATGTTAACACTCAAAGCTAATAGCTGTGACAACCGTTTATGACAAAGTTTGGCGTAAAAACCATTGAAATCAGCCTTTTCAAAATGATTGTGCATAAAGAATTTTTATTTGATTTATTAAAATTTATATTGCTAGTTGTGACCTGTAAAGCTAGTAGTGGCAACTCATACTAGTGCTTTTAAGCAAAGCAAATAGCTCATGGTCAGTATGCATTTGTGAATTGGACTTAAATTGGACATCTGGTTAAAGCAAATGGGCTTAATTTAAAAGATTGCACAAACATGTACACTTATTAATACAGAACCAACTATTTCCTTAAAATTTTCTGTTATAAACCAGACATGCATAACCTGTACACCAGATTTCTAGGACCCTTGTGCATCATTGAATTTTTGTAATATGCATAATGTACTGTTCATTTTATAAAGTATGCAGTAGTCTTTTCATAATAATGAAATAGTGAAAATATTGACATTTATATTCATAATGCATAGGTATTTTTTTTACATATTTATAAATTATGTACTATAGTAATAGACAAGTATAATATATGCAAATATGTTAAAATTTAGACAAATTCTAATGTATGTAATGGACTTTGTATTTCAGTTTTTTCCTTTTGTATTAACTCTGGGTTTGTACAGTTCTAATAAACTGAAATTCCTGACCTTTTCCAGACTTTTACAAAAAAATTCCAGCCTTCTTTCCATATAGCTATAAAAAAGCAGTAAAAATATAATATATTTTACTATCACAAAAACGTATCAGAAATATAGCAATAAATTGACCAGTAAAAAGTCACATGGAGTTATAAATATAAAAATATACATGAAACAGGAATGTTAATATTATTATAACATATGTGTATAATTTATACACAATGTTTACACAATTC
The DNA here is from genome assembly GCA_034780395.1 of Vannuccia rotundouncinata. Taxonomy (NCBI): domain Eukaryota; kingdom Metazoa; phylum Platyhelminthes; order Proseriata; family Coelogynoporidae; genus Vannuccia; species Vannuccia rotundouncinata. The sequence continues at coordinate 14,118 of JAUZNC010015649.1, read as the reverse complement.
CTTTTAATTTTAACAGAAACTTTAGATATTTCATCAGACTTTTCATTTGCTCCTTTTCGCAGGGCACTTTACTTAGACAGCAAATTGATTTCACTGCTGTGTTCAGCTTTCAAAGCTAACTCATTTACATTCTCAATCATTGAATTGTGTGTTTCTTCAAGGAATCTCTTCTTTTTCTTCAGTTCCTTAATATCACTCAAAGAAGCAATCCTTTTATTTTCCCTTTCCTTCTCTTTATCTCTTCCAGGTAAAATCTGTATTTTTTTGTCCACTAGAGGCTGCAGCCAACTACTACAGGCAGATGTCAGCATGCATCTTGGAGTTAACCACTATAACACACAAGCCATTTGATATTTTATAGGAGACTTCTTAATGAGTTTTTGGACAACCATAATCAGAAAGACTTTGGTATCCATTTGACAAAATGATGTTGAAATGAATATATATATGTATTGTAGTAGTTTATAGAGATCGAGTTGAATAAAATATAGACAAAATATATATTAGTCTCAAATTCAACTTTTTCCTGACCTTTCCACCAAAATGCTTATTTTCCTGACCTTCTCCAGACCGGAAAAAACAAAAACATAAATTCCCCCTTTCTCAAATTCCCAACCCTGTTAACTAGAAAATTAAAAAAAATTCAGTTAAAGTAAACTGTATAAAAATGTAATTAGGAATTACTCTACTTAGTACTCAATTGACACTTTTTGATACTGAATATTTTTTCATTAAATTTTTTTACTAATCCAGGGATGAGAAGAGGTTTAGTCAAAATCACGGAATCACTTGGGTATGGGATTTTGAGGTTAAGACCTAAATTGCATCTAAGGGCATATAGAATCTTCAAATATTGATCTGAAGATCTATAAAATTAATTGTTATTGACAGTGCAGTTTGTTTTTTAAGGTAATTAGGTACAAGGCTCATGCGTAGCATTTTACAGATATTTTGACAGTGCAGTTTATGTTTTAAAGGTAATTAGGTACAAGGCTCATGTGTAGGAAGAGAAATTACAAAATACATGTAAATTTTAAAATTCTGAGTGATTTTCAGTGAACCCCCACCCCATATTTTTAGCCCTGATTTAAATGAATTACAAAAATTATCATTATCACTCTGAAATCTGCAGAATTCCACAGAAGAATCTTATCCCAGCTAATCATTTGGGTAGGTTATCCTGAAATATTGAGGCAATTGGTTCACTACAGGGTGACACATACATAAGTTCCCTAACCCAAAATAATGTTGTATAGGACAAAAATTAATGTAAAGTCATAAATGGGTCAAGTTGTAAACAAGTCAACTCATTATTAGTCAAAATTAATTATTAAAAAATAAAAAGAAAAAAAGTGTATAGAATTTTAACAGTAAAGTTTAAATAGATATATATGATGAATAAAGGGAATTATGATCTAATCCTTCAACAAATTAAATTATAATACAAATAATTCTGGGATCTCATTATAAACATAATATGCCTTAATTCTTCAGGTATGCTCAAATAATGAGGCATATCTTAATAAGCTGTACATGTATATATGGTATAGTTTATGAGATGATTAACCGATTTTCAAGTTGACTCATTTATGACTTCACCTGATTCACATTAACTTTTACATTTAAAAAAATAGTTTTGATTATTCTAATCATAGAATATTCTCTGATTATGAGAAACCCTGGCTACCCTGAGTTACAGTAAGTGATTAATTTAAACATTTGTTAAATTTACAACAGAGCTAATGTAGCAGTTTATAAAAATGATTTTTGACTAAATTTGTGCCCATGACTGACTATGCAGTAAACATAGCTTAGAAACAGTGCAAAGCACCTAAAATTTAGAAATTTAAAGCTAATAATGCATTAAAGGGTGCAGGTAATAAATGGAATGGTATATGTAAAGAAGCATGACCTTTCCCTGTAATACCAGACAATTTTGTAAGTGAGCAACTTATAAATTGTATAGCTCAAATTTAATCTGTAAGAAATTAAATATTTGTCCTAATTACTATAAACCATGTATTGTTTACTTTAAAAAAAAATATTCAATTTACTCCAGCATAATAAACTCATTGAATACACAACATGCTCCAAGTGAGCCATTTATTTATAAATATAATAAAATTATTCAACAGAAAACTGCTTAGTGATTTTCTGGTTTCCATTATAAAACCAGAAAAAATACAAAATGGTGAAATCCTGTTGAGCCCATAATTTTACAAATAGAGCTGTAAAGTAAAATATCTCTTTAGACAAGTTTATTTGAAATTATGCCAACATAATTATAGACGATATTGTCATAGAAACTAATGTATAACAATGTTTTTCAAGAGAAATTTCATCTAAGTCAATTTAATGTGTTTCGTCTTGTCCATTTTGCATTAGACTGTCTTACATATAAAACGTAGTTGTTTGCCAACCTAGAGAAATTGCAGATTACAATATCAATGACACTGATCAGATGAAAGATACTGCAATTTTATTAGAATATATTTTAAATTAAAGCATACCTCTTTATTAGGAGAAGATATCTTATTCGTTATATCTTCCATTTCCAAATAATCAAATCACAGAACAGAAAAAGGCCAAAAGAAAACATTGTCGCAACAGTTGTACAGAGCTGCTTTTATATCGCAATAGGTTTGAATGTGCGCCAATTTTTACAAACAGCTGTTGTGTAAAATTGCGCCAACGGTGAAGGTTATTTGACGTCACAAATATATAATTTATAACTTTTTCAGTTAATAAAGAATACCTTTAAATTTAAATTGAATATTAAAATTTGTTAATTTATATATTTATATATTTAAAACTGTTAAAAATGTTTTCAAATATAATTTTTATTATGTCGAAATATCTATATCAAATAACTTCATTTTAAATCGTCATAAATGAGGTCATCAATTATTAGTCAATTAAAAAATTTAGTCACCTGCCCCCCCTGCTGGGCGGTCCATGTTAAATCATGGGTGTATGCAGGGTTATGGGGATGGGGGTCGGGATGGTCGCATTATCCGCAAACATTTGAAAAAAGTCCACAACAACAAAAATACCATGATTTCACTGTAATTTTGTCACTTGATATCACGTTTATGGAAAAACGATCGATGCGCTTAGACATGGACAGATTTTTGAATTATATAGTTATATATAATAGGACTATTTCATTATTGTGAAAAAATTTGTACCATATGTTTTTATACATTTTTTTATCTAATATTTTACAAATTCATTGACAAAAAAGGTCCCAATATATTGAATATGACACCTACCACCGCCCCCCATGAAAAAATCATGGATACTCTTCTTGTAAATTAAAATTAGGTAGTTAATCATGATAATAAATATAGGTTGCCCTATGTATAAGGTATATAAATACAACATTGCATATAAATCACAATAGGTACAGAACCGTGTAAAAAATTTGGTTAGGATTTTTATCTTATGCACAACTGTGTAAGTGCACTTATGTATAAGCCTATTCAGCCTAAACTAAAGTATATAACTAATAACCATATACTTTCACCTAGGCACCAGAAATTAGAAACAGGACTATTTTGCGGTAAACAATAATTAGTATTTACCTACCTTTTCTAATATAATACGATTTAATTGTGTGTCCATAATTGGGTATTAACAATTTGTAGAGTATAAATTACTTGTTGATACCTCTTCAGGATGTTTAAGTTTTTTCTATTATAGTTTTACGAAGAATAAACTATTGAAAACTGGACTAGCAAAATTTAAAAGTTGATAATAAAGGTCTGTCGCTTTGTTTAAAAACTAGTGATTTCACAAATTATGTAAATTTATATCTAAATATACTAATTTTCAGCGTGATTATTATAGTTAGTCTAAATATATGACATAAAATTAATTAAAATTGACATTTTGTTAAAACACAAATTTTGATTTAGAATTCAAATTAGACAAATTCTTGATGACGAATAAAAGCGAATAGTAATTATAACTAGAGTTTCAACTCTTATTGATTTCATATGCATTGCATTGTAAAATTTTTTCAGTGGAAAATCGTTGTAGGTATTTCTATGAAGTTTGCATAAATGGGTAGGCAAAGAGTAGTATTATATATTTTAATTAAATTCATTTTTTAGATCAACTTTCTATTATCAAGCATTTATAAGATACCTAAATTGTCTGTAAAGTATAATTAATTACATTTATATCCATAACTGTTTTATTGAAAAAAACTGTTTCACTTCTATTATTTCTTAAATCATTTTTTCGAAAAATTTATGGGTAGACAAAGAGCAGTATTAAACTGCATACAGAATCAATTAGAGTTGAAACTTTATGTATAATTATTCTATAGTAATTTCAATCAACAAACAAAAACAAGAATTTGTTATCACTTTAACAGTTATATTATTACATACACAATGTGTCGTAAAAATCGATCGTTTAACATACCCGTAAAGAAAGGGTTAATTAATACAGAATATAAGTCAAAAAAACTTCTAGACTATTTTATTTTTTTAAAACAGAGACACACATACTTAATAAAATAATTATTACAACATACTAATAGAATATTTTATATACAAAGTTTTAGAGAATAAAATGAAATCCTAGTCACTATCAGATTCACTCGATGATCCAAAGATATCTCCAGTTTGTCCCTTTGTCTTGTTTGCAGGGGCTTCATCAACACTTCCATCATCGTCATCATCGTCGCTGTCAGAGAACACGCTACTCTTGACCGGCGGAGCTGCCTGCTTCGTCACCGTAGCGTCCGTGGGACGAGGTCGTGGAGTAGCATCTTCCTCATCGTCTGAAGAAGACAGTCCAGAAGACGACGTAGCTTCTGAAGCTGGTTTGGTGGGAGAGTTCCGTTCCGTTTCGTCGTTGTCTCCGTCACCTTCATAAAATTAGAAACAAGTGTTAACTTAATAATAAAAACACAATTATCTAAAAGTTCCACAAAAATTAATTCAGTAATTAAGACAATAATAGTTTAATGATTAATAGTGACTCATTGTTGACATACCAGCCTTCACAGCTTCATGTTCGGATCCAGGCTCCTCCTCCTCCTCCTCGTCGTCATCTTCTTCTTCCTCCTCATCTTCTTCCATCTCTGGCTCCAGCATAGCCAGACGAGCTGCCTGTGATTTGAGTTCGTCATCGGTGAAGTCCCTATGAGTGACCAGAAGTCGTGTCTTGGTTGTGGGACCCCCTGCACCACCTCCGGCCAATTTTCGGCGCTTACTCAGTCGGACACGCGTCTCTAGTTCGTTGTAATAGACGCCTGGAAACACCGTTAAGATACATTCTATAATACTACTCGATACATGTTCTAGAGAAAATTAGGTGGACAAATGTGATTCTGTTTACCCGAAGGTCGGAAGACGAAGAAGTAATTTTCCTCATAATTGGACATAGTCTTATTCTTAACATTCCAGTTGTACTCGCGCGTGAGTTCATATTCGTAGGTCTCATCAGCTCGGTAGGGAATAGATTCATCCCCGTCTCGTTTTCTCTTTCTCTTTGTCTCAACTGTTGGTAGGAAGTAGGCGACAAACTGGTCCCCAGTTTCGTCCACCATTCCTCTGCAATAAATAAGGTTTATTTATAAATGTCTAACTAAATTGTTGAGTAAGCGGGAAAATAGTTCATTGATAAAAGTATCACATCTATCATTTATTGTGCATTAAGTGCGTGACATTGGTTAAATGGATTCAGACACATTTACAAACGATTTTTCATAATAAAGATGTCTATAATCTTTTTGAACTCTGTTCAGTCATAAAACACGAAATAACATAACTAGAATTTATAATACCGTCGTTAACAAAGTTTAATAAATAAATGAATAAGAGCAGTGATCAGAATAAGACGTGATGGATGAAATCTATAATGAACACCACTTAGAAGACGTTTAAAGCAGTATTTACCAGACGAGCGAATCATCAAAACTTCTGCATTATTAAAATAGTTTATTTTAGGGACCTGGTATTGTTCACGAAGCATGTTTCAAATGAAAATAAAGCAAAATGCACACATTCGTAGAAAACTAGAAATTTATCATAGGAAATACTTTCGGTGACAATGTAACCTTTGTCCAACCGAATTATGTATCCGAGCGGCTGTTTGGATCAAGAAACTCTGTTCCAACCCAAACAACAAACAGCTAGGAGATTAAAGTCTAGAATTCCCATATTATTTTAATTTATATTGCTTGTACCAACATCACCTGTATTTTTATATAATATTATCAATATTTTCTATCCAACGCAATATTATGATCGATTATGTGGCTGATCGACTTTATTGTTATATATTTCTGAGTATTGTGTATTATGTAATCAGTAGTTATCTATAAAATTAAATCAATTTAATGAAAGCAATTACCGTAAACAGAACTTTTCTAGAAATCCACACAAAATAAAATAATACTTAGGCACACTAAATGAATTCAAGTTAAAAAACATGTAAAAAGAAATAATTTTAAACTAATAATCGATGCAGTAAATATTATTTATAACAAATGATAGCATTTCGCTAACAATTAAGTCGGATAAGAAAGCAGAATAAGTGATTACAATAATGTGTAAACTTTTCAAGTTTACGACGAAACAGAAAAACTACTACTGCACTGGTCAGAAAGCGAGCTATCGATGTATAACATCTACGAAGACTTACCTAATCATGGCCTGGTTGATGTCTTCACATTGATCAATAGAGGATTTATTCTTGGGGGCAGGGTCAGCATCAAATATGACCTGTGAGACAAATAATATCATAAAAATTATTGTTAGGAATAAAAATCAAAACCAAAAATAAAAGCTATAAGAAGAAAAAAGTTTACCTGAGCACAGGGATGCTGCCAAGTGTCAAAGTCGGGCAGCACAGGAAGTACCTCAACTGCAGTAACACCAGGCTTGCTGTAGTGTTCTATTATTGGTTGTGATACTGATGTAAAGGTGCCCTCGATAGCGTCCACTTGACTTTGACGATCCCGATAGACATCTTCTTCTTTGAAAAGACGCTTGATGTTGAATCCGATTCTAGAGAAATTAAGATTGTAAAATAAGAGTGTAAGATAAAATAAGTGTCGCGAATAAATATAGTAACATAGCAGACTACTCGTAATTAATAAATAGTATAAATAATGAACGTTATATTAGTGAATAATGGCAAAACATTAAATTATAAAACAAAAAATTTATCTTTTAATAAAATATATTGAATACCTTGATTCAGCTTTATCGAGTTTGGTGTTGGATTTGTTGTATATTTCTGTTGATATATATTCTGTTTTTCGAAGCCAAGATACATTGGTGTTGTGGCGTTGCGATCTGTTAGTATATAAAACGCAAAGCTGTAGAATAGAAATGCTGCATAATTCAATAAATTTTCAAACCTCTTTGAATCTGCACTTGATGGAGCATCGTCCTCAAGTAATCTTTCATCAGATGGATGAAGTTTAGCTGAATGAAATTTAAATAATAATTTGAAAATTAAAAAAAAACTAATCAAAACAAATATATTTTGAAAATAAGATAGAAATAAAATAGTTGCTTATGAGGTAAATTTTTACAAAAATAATATTGATAAGAAAATTAGACAATAGCATACCTCGATGATCAACTTTGAAGATATCAGGATGTACAAGATCAATTTCAACACCTGCATCATGCTCAGTAAGCAGCTCATGTTTATAATTTCGCTCCAAAGAGGTTGCATTATATTGAATAAATCTAAAAGAAATAAAGAAATATTGCAATCCAAATATAATGGAAAAGAAGATAACCAATATTCTTTAACTTACCGATTAGACTCAAATGGATACACAAGAAACTTAGGATCAAAAGGAATATCAGGCAGAGTATTATTATATTTTAGTCGACATATTAATGACTCTGGTCTAAAATAACAGAAAAATTGTGTTAAATTATATTTAAATATATGAAATTCAGTAGCCTACAATACTAAAATCTTCAAATATTTATAGTTCAAATAATGATACAAATCTTTTTATGGTTTTTATTTTTTGAATAAATAAATTTTAGTATTGATATATATTTTTCACCAAAAATTCTGAGTAAAATATTGGAGCTATGCATTATAAGGTTTTCTCTGATTTACATAAAATATGTTAAATAAACAGATAAATTTATGATTCAAAAAGGCTGAAAAATTAACTCTATATCCGAAATTACAATATAAAAAAAGGAAAAAAACTTATTGTTCTGATTATATCTTCATAAAAACTTTAAATATAAATTACATCTTCATATCATACAAATGTTATACAATATTTTTTAAAAGTGTGACCCTTTCAAGACTAAAATAGCCTAATTTTTAATTCAAGCCTTTTTTTGCAGTCTTGAATTTAAAATTTAAACGTGTAAAATAACATATTGAAACTAATATTTATACTGTTTTACATGTTTTAACATTAACCCTATTGATTTTCAAATAATGGAAAATAATTATTTATTTGTCAATTATTTCTGAACTCATAAATTAATTAACATATGTATTAATGGGATATAGTTATCTGCCAAACTAATAAAAAATTGTTAGCTTAAAAAAAGTATGTATATGAAAATTGGATTATGTTAATGCCCTAACATGCCATGACAGAATCATTCAACTCTTATGATTAGTAGCTATGCAGAGACCTCACATATTCCACTGACAGGGGTCTCAAAAACAAACCTGATGATGAAGTTCTATTAAGAAACTAGTCATTTATGATGAAAACATAATGGTTGCACATGTCCCTCTTGATATGAGACAATAGTATTAACATCAATATGGTCAAACAAGGATTTTTAATTCCTCACTCAGTGTCCAAACTGTGACACAGCAGTTAATTACACAGATCCTATAATACAAAAGGTTTTGGCAAAAAGAATCGAGGACACAGATATAAGTTGGACCTTCTTGGCAATAAAAACCAAGACCAGAACATCAAAGATATAGCTCTAATCATAGAAACTAAAGAAACAAATAAACAATCTGCTTCACAACTATCAGACACCCATTCAACATAAGCAGTCATCATCTCTTAAAAACCATGCATCAAAAAAGGTCACTGGAAAAAAAACAGACAAGCAAATAACTGACAATTCAGTCAAAATTTTCTTAAACTGTCAAGTTTTTGCCATACTATCAGAGAAATTTCCAAAAATAGGAGAAACCACTTTAGACTGACAAAAACCAACAGCACCTGTAATCATACACATCCCTGAACTGACACTTGCTAATGAAAAACACACCCAGTCCATGAGGGAGCTGCTAGTGTTGTTTTGGTTTTGGCCATAAACCAACACACAACATATATGTCCTGCATGTTCAGGAACCTCCAGTTTATGTTTGCTGAATGTTTCAAAAATGCCTATTATACATTTTATAATTGTATAATAATTTTTTCTATAATGAATTATTTTTAACTAATGGATAGATACAGAGATGGTCCACCACTTGTCACAACTTGACATATTTTGTCACATTCAATTTTTCGTCCATAATATATATATCTTATTTCAGAATGACTAACAATATTATGATAATTTAAGGACGTTTTTTTCTAGAACTCAAAATTATAGTCATATGAATTAACAGAAATTAAATCAATATGAGTGGTCATGACTATGCAGTAAGCATTATCACATGACAGAATCATTATCATATTAATAATTCCTGGACATTCCTGCCACAATAAAAACCTGGTTAGTCCTAGTTAGCACAATGTGGTCTTCATGGCTACTTAAATTCACATCAAAGTGTCTCTGATATTAAGCAAATAATCCAACCAGGGATATTCCATCATTTTGTAATTAAAATAACAGATAGATTTTTTTTCATACAACACTACTTAAGTAAAAAATATCACATCATTGAATTAAGATTTTATTGATCAACATTAATGATATTATAAAATGAATAATATTGATAGAATTATAGATCACCAACCTTACAAAAGTGTGATTAATTTACGATTTTGTTACATATTTTTGTATTTAATTTTTTCTACATAACATAGTTTTTACACATAAAAATAATGTTGTGTAAAAATTTGATTTTGACAATTTTTTTATCAACTACTAAAATAACACATTTTGACACACTGAACCCTCTCTGTAGATATTTATTCTTTGACATCTTGTTTACAGAGAATATGATAAAAGGGCTACCTTTCATCTTTTTGTTATCCAGTACTAATTTTAGTTTATTTAATATAATAAAATTTTAATGATCAATAATTGAAATAATTGAAAATTATTTTGTTAATTTTATAAACTTATTTACTGAGAATATTATAAATGAAGAACTAGAAATATATTTTTTTACAAATAATTTATTTGATCGATTGAAATAGATCCTTGTAAATATAGAATAATGAGCTGCATTTGTAATTATTAGGATGAGTTTTTGTATGGAATCTAGGCCTATGGTAATAGACAGTTAGCCCTTAGCTAAACATGACTATGCTCTATGGCTTATAAGATACCTGAAAATGGTGTAGTTTTCAGAAGTTAATCCATTAAAGAATAAAAAATTACAACCCTTGAGACCAATAAATAGTCAAAAGCATTTAAAATTTTGATAAAATTGTAACCAATATAATTATTATTTATGTGCATAGTACTTAGAATCTTAAAAGTATGAAATGATATGACTAATATCAAACAAAAACATGAAAAATAGACTTCAAATTACCCAATAATTCGGTGATATTATAGAATTAAGTACATTTGATATATCAAGTTATAAAATATAGTTAATCTATTATATTTGTTACATAATAGTTATGTAATAAATATTAATATCTTTAATGCATATCATAAACATAATAAGTAAATATGTTTAAAAGAATAATAATAATACCTAGTCAAAATTATAAATTTTTTACTGTTTAATTATTATAGTTTAATTAATAACATATATATGTATTATGTAAAAAAAGTTCATGGTTGATATTTGTATATATGTCATTATATCTTATAAACATTTTATATAAATTTTTGTAATTAAAAAGTTCACAATCAATAATAGAGGTTGGGGTAAATATGCATTTTAGCATCTCAATTTTTTTGTTGTAATATTATATAGTTACAGACTGAAAGGCAGAGCCAGGTCTTGGGGTTAGAAATAAGATTGTTTAAAGCTTTGTATTGGTTTTATTTAATTTATTGATTTTATTATTCAATATTATATGGTTTTAACCCTTTAAACCCGGATGGATCCACTGTGGATCCATGGCTATATTACATTTTCCTTTGCTTCATATGGAATGAAAAACATCATGCATATGGGGTTTGTTGCATTGAACATCTGTAGGTTGCGAGGGGATTTTTTTCTAAACGTCTGAAGCACAAATAAGAGGTTTTATTCTCATTGGTCAAATATTTCGTTTACATCACATTTATTGTTATTGCATTTCTAATTTTTGACCATAACACTATTGTGTTTTTCGATTTATTGTATTTTCTTATTTATTTTCGTATTTATTATTCGATTTTCTTGTAAAATATAATAAAAGGTCATTGTGCTGTTATTTTTGTTATTGAATTATGTCATCATCTTCTGCATCTGTTGAACAAGCCTGGGTTGACTGTAAAAATGAGCGAGCTGGGCTGCAGTGGAGAAATACTGAGCTACAGCACTGGTTCCGTGTAGTACTATATCCAACCAAAGGATAGAACTCTATGACACTGAATTGTAGAAAACTACCACAAACCAACTGTATTGGAAGAATACAGTCAGAAAATGGGTGAAGTTGATATTGCTGATGGACTCTGCGCAGTACAAGGCTACCTGAAAATCCTTCCTATGGTACAAAAAGCTGGGGATCTTCATGATGCAACAAATGCTCATCAATGCATACCTTCTTTACAGGTAAACAATATAGAAATAAAGTTATTTTGAGATGACAGATGTTGTATGGTATAATAATAATACATAATATATATGCATGAAAACATTAAAAAAAATATTAGTTATAACAATCTTTTTTGTATATATTTTTTATATATTTATCTTTTTCTTCTACTCATAATGAATTATTCAAAATTTTGACAGTCTGAAAAACTTCTTTATTTTTATAATTTATAAAAAAAACTATTTATAATGAAATTATAAATGTTATCAACATGTTTCCCGATATCTTTATTTTATTATTATTTGTCATACAGTTATTGAGTTACACACACAACTGTTATATAATGTTGTTATTGATATCTGGATTTTTGCACTTCAACTCGTATTTCTCTTTGCAGAGATATGAGACACACAGGGGCCTCTTTTCTCTCGTTTGAGGAGAGCTATATTGCACCAGTCCTTCATGTTCTGCATTGCCACCTGCAATCCATACCCCTGATAACCTTCCCCCTATAGTCACAAATCGACAGCCAAGAAAGCATTGTCAACAGTGTTACATTAGAGACCACACAAATCATCTGACTAGGATGGTGTGCATGCAGTGTTCTGGCCAGCCAGGCCTTTGCTGTTGGAGAAGACATCACCAAGCACAACAGTAGATAGCCCTATAATCAGTTGACTCTCATTTCTTTACATAATCGTTTTGTATACATAACTCTAAAATTGCAACTATGCCCCTGTGATGTAAATATACGCATTATAATTCAACTAAATTATTTTATGTTTCCTTTTTTTATCTTTATTTTATTTTAGTTACTATATTATACTTACCTAATTGCGCATGTTGATTATTTATAAAATGAACAAACTGAAGTAGTGCAAATTACTATATTAGGAAACATACACTTTTGTGTGTTGTTTAGCAAATAATAATGCAATGCTAATAATATGTCAAATTTTCTAGATTTTGCCACAAATTATTTGTAAATATACATCAATAGACAAAATAAGAAATTATGATAACATAAACTACAAATTCGTAATATATTGGTATCTTGCATGATACATAGAGACTAAATAATAAATGCTAAGTATTATTATATATATAAAAGATTTTATTCTAAACCTAGCTGATTATTTATCCAGCTTTGCACAAGGCAAGTATAGTGAATTACAGATATTCTGATAAATATGACGTCAAATAGTGGGCCAATAAAAATGCATGCAGGAATCATCCCATTTGATTTTCAAATATATTATGTTTTTAGAAATAAATTTGTATACCCAGGTTTAAAGGGTTAAATAATGCTGGAGTTCTAATCAACAAATATAAATACAATAAAACTATAACTATAACAGAAAATATATAATATTGGATAATAAAATCAATAAAATTGATACAAAGCTTTAAATAATCTTATTTCTAACCCACACCTTTCAGTCCATAACTATTAAAAAAAATCCATATTTACCCAAAGTAATGTCATTAAACATCTGTGGAAATACAATAGTGATCTTAAATGCTAATTGGAATTAACAAATCAATATAAATCAATAGCCCTGTCTGCATTCCATCCAGCCCAGGATGGATTAATCTGGCATACAATGCAGAAACTTGGCATACAAGAAAATTCTAAATAAAATCTTGGTGGACAAAAAAGTGATCTGGTGTAAAATACTACTTTCTGTAAACCTAATACACAGTTAAAAATAAGAATTGGCATACATAAAACAAAATATGCATACACTAAACTACTGTTAAGTAAAGTATTTAAATCACAATTAGAAAATAGATTTGTTTAATTCTTTTAAAAGCTTTATATTCTTAATGTTTTATTAGTAATATATGAAACTAAACTTGCAATATATATATATATATATATACATATTAAAATATAATTATAGGAAGATATTACAAATACCCTATATGCAAAAGTATTTATTCATGTTGATGGAATTTAATAGAATATATATAACAGTTTAATATCATAATATATATATATATTCTTTTTTATAATTATATCATGTAATACTATTATGTTAATATTTACATAGATACACATCTTTCAGTTATTATTTTGAAAATATATTTGCGCATATATTATCCAAATTTTTATATATTTTTATTTTAATATATCAAATTCATCATTTTTATAATTATATTATGTATACATACTACAAGCATTTCTCTTATATATTTGGTATGTCTTATGAATGTGTACATTTTTTGTAACACTATAAATACATCTTAATTAGATGGGATTTTGT
>JAUZNC010015638.1:0-27671 GCA_034780395.1 Vannuccia rotundouncinata | reverse complement strand
TGACTTTCAAGGCCTGGAAAAAATATTTTGGAAATCCATGACTTTCCATGACTTTCCAGGACCGTGGGAACCCTGTTAATTAAATTTATATATTTAAACACTTGTGGTATGAATAATAATATGTATACACTATTTTGGTATATTATATATATAATATGGTTTAATATTACTAATATTATTTTAAAATTATTAATTACTTATTAATTTATATCCACAATAATGATTTATTACTATTAATAATAACACACACATATGTATATATCTATTTAATGAGTTATTTACATATGTAATAATTATTATAATTATAACATTTTGACAATATATAAATCAATGTATTAATAGATATTGATTAAATTCACTCTTTAACAAAACTAATACCATATATAATTAAAATGCACTCTGGATGTTTTTTATTAGTTTATTGCTCTAGATAATTAAGAATATATAAGTCAATGGTATAGAGAATATAATGTCTGTATTATATATATAAAAAACTAGTTAAAAAATAATGTTGGTCATCAATTAAGCATAAATTGTAGGGGTAAATTGCTTTAAATAAGAAGTTATATATAATTTGTTACAAAATATAACTTTCAATATTTTTTATACTTTATCACCACAAATGAGAACTCTAAGGTATGCTTTAATTCTATTATCTTGTTTTAATTCATTTTTGCTACAAAAAAAATCAATCTTCTAAATTTTACAGAATTCCAAAAAAAGGGACCCACCCACAGATGCTGGCCACACAATTAATTCAACCCGGCCTTATATGTATAAAACAAAACAATACATATACTATTATATGTATATATGTTAGCAACCAGTTAGGAATTACAAATATTTTGGAATTATGATTTTCTTCAGATTCTAAACCAGTTGGGGTCTAGTTATGAATCTAACCAGTTTAGAAAAATATTATTTTTAGATTCCCAGGAGGGCTGCTGATTTAGCAAAGTAAAATTCCAGGATTTTCAATTTTTTATGTTGTCCTGGAGTGAGCCCATGGTAGGTGTCTGGGGGCAAAGCAACATTTTAAAAGTTATGGAGGACACTAATTTAAATTATTACTACATAAAAGAGTTATTGAGTTATAACATTAGTGGACAAGAAAAATATTTATTAAAACATGAATAACTATTCCTACTATGCAACACAAAGAAAATAATTTGAAGAAGTAATAGCATTAAAACAAACATGTTTACACATAGTGCAAATACCTTTTAAAGGTTCTTTTTTTTAAATTGTACTTTTTATTTATATTAGATTCATCATTCATTACTCAATTTTCATAATTTTAAATGGAGGCAACGTTCATACAGGCTTTTAATAAAAAAATTAATGACTTTTAAAGACCCTCTGACTAAAAAATTGAACACTTTTAAAGACCATTTGAGTAAAAAAAAATATAGATGTTTAAAAAAATTTTACTTCAAAATATAATAATAATATGAAAAAATTTATTTTATGTGTAAATACATATTTTTTTATAAAAAAATACTTATAGGTAAAAACATATTTATTTATAAAGATACCAAATTAAATTTTTTAAAGACTTTCTTCAAAATTTCAAGACTTTAAAGGATCACCTAAAAATTTAAATAATTTAAAGGATTTGTACAAACCTTGTGGGGGGGGGTACCAATATTATGAGTCAAAATTTTTTTGTATGAATCTTAACCTCTTCCTTATGGTCTTCAGGGACAGAAAAGTTACTTCTCCAAACAGTTATATAAATTCTAATTTGTTAGTTAGTGTCCTTATTGTGTCCTCATTGGTTAATTATTTTTGCGTCATTTATAATAGCAGCTAATATGGTGTGACACATTCAATTAGCCTCCTACACAGATTTATATATAATATGAACTGCATTTGACCTAGTATATATACTTGAATACAATTCAATATTTTCCATGTTTATCAGTAATATATGATTTATATTGACTGCATTTCATATAGGATATTCTTCAAAATTATTATAACTAGGCATAGAATTATATAATTAAATTGTACTATAAAATTATGTTATACTAAAATTGAAATATCTTTCTATTATAAAAAAGGGAATATAGTATAAACCTAAGTATAGGTATATTGTACTTTCATATAATTATTTTCTGTTTGCTATTTATTGAAATTTGTATTCTCATTGTATAAATGACAATTTTATCAACAAATATAATATTCTCAAATGTCAATAATGAAAAGTTGTATAGATAGAGATTAGGTAAATTTGAGTCATACATCTGTTTATAGCTTATTGTATTTCAATTTAAGATTTTTTTTAATATAAATAAACATATCATAAAATATTTGTATACTTTTATCTAAAATTTGCCTAATCTCTATAAAAATATAAATTTTCATTATTGAAATTTGTTTGAGAATATTATGCAACTAATCTAAATAACAGCTGCCTTTCTAGCTGTGTTGTGTATATACATAATTGTGATTGTATGTTCAAAGTTTCAATTTCAGACTGTCGACTTTTATGAACAATATTTTTGGAAGTCTAAAATGAACTAAATATAACATTTTGTAAAAATCAATTTTTTTTGCATTTCTATAGGGTGTTGTTAGAAGAGCTTCGATGCATGAATGGTGCTGGTATAAGTTATATAAGTATATCTGCAAAAGTGATAATCTGGCTTTGCAATCAATCCAAGATCATATATAATTATGTTGTCATGGTTCGACATTTAGTTCCAAAGTTAGTTCCATTGATAATATTTTAGATTCACTCCCTGCACAGGACAGTTGAGCTTCATTGAGATTATTGGTGAAAATCTTCAGCCAATTTAGAAAAATGAAATGATTTGGATCCTATTATCTAACCCAGGAAAAATTTTATTTCATTTTGGGGTTTTATCTAATCTATATATAATGGAAGAATTATACAAGAGAGATAATAAAGACAAAAGTGATTTCATTGAAACCTGAAAACTAGAATCTAGTGAAGACATAGCTATATAAGTATATACAGGTAAGTACTACCTAATCATAAGTAATATTATACAAAATATAATTCTAAATTAATAATAGCTGATAGCAGTACAATAAAGAATAGGTACTCATACAATAATAAAACACTAAAATACTAAATAGTAAATATAACAATATATTTCATATATATTATAATAAATAATATTATATTGATAATATATAGTATAAAAAGTTATAGGTATAAAATAATAATATATAATAGTATATAAATCACAATATATATTGTATAGGTATATATCCTATATATATTATATATAGAATAGTATTGATAATTTAGTACATATAGTAGGTATATAATATAATAGAAAATTGTAATATATAATTGAATTGAAACCTGTAGGAGAATATAAATTCATGTTAAAAATGTGAGCTGCAAAGTTCGTAAATGAAAATTTTCAGTGATATTGTTATATACACAATTTTGCCTGTTTTTCATAAGCCAATCAAAATCTCTCAATGTGTCTCTCAGCATCTTCCTAGTATGAAAGCTATTTTTAGAAAATTGCAATGTTTTCAATTCCCATCAGGTGAAGTAACTTTTATTTTGTCACAAATGTTGCGACACCTGTCATGAAGAGGTAAAGACCCAATAAAATTTGGTAAAAAACAAAATTTCATTTTAAAATGTCTACAAAAAAATATTATCATACTTAATCTTTTATTTATTATAAGATATAGTAATTCCAGAACATATCCAGGACATGCCTGCCTCAAAGTAAATTTTCAGGACTTTTACATGATGTCTTGAAATTGAACCCCTGAAATTGAAATTTCAGGATGTGGCAGCCACCCTGGATTCCTAAATGTTCAAAAATAATTTGACAGAATAAACTTGAATTATTAAAAACTAAACCAATAAAACAATGGCACAATTATTTAAAAAGAAAATTAAATTGTCAGAAAAAGTATATAAACTTTTACTCAATATCTAAAATTAACTTGGATACTTTTGAAATGATTCCACAATTAATTATGAAACTAGCAAAACTGTTTTTAAATATAGTAAACATTAATAAATGAATAAAGCATATTACGCTTAATGATGGTAAAAATAAAAAATTACAAAATAAATTGAAACAGTTTTAAAATAAATATCTCTTAAAACTTTGCAAACTATTTAAACACAAATTTATTAAAAGATTCGGATAGGTCTTTAGGTATATACTCCTTACTCTATGGGTATATACATAGAGTACTCTATGGGTATACTTACTCTATGGGTATATATATATTAGCGTTTTAGGATATACTCTAGGGATCTAGGGATAATATTTTTGTGTATTAATTGTTGATTTTAATGAATACATATTATATTATGATATAATAGTATGTTATTTATTTTATTAAATTAACATACGAGGACTACCTGATTATCGTAGTCCTCGTTAACATATTATATATTATTTATTTATATGTTTTGTATATGGAATACTTGTTCCGGTTTCGTATGTCTCACACACTTCAGGTATTTGCAATCCTACACGTTCCAATCTAATATTCTTCTACGAAAATTTGTTTCTTGTTACGTCATGCATATTTTTTGATTATTGGTCTTGTCAGTGGAATTTTAAGGAATACTGATTTTACAATATACTGCGATGTCGAGGATTCAAGAAGAGCAGGCGAGACGAAAATTTAGCAAAAAAGTCTATCTTAAATAGTAGGCCCCTATTATTGCTAACGATAAATACTTAAAAATTATGTTTGTGAGGACAAATGAGAATTGGGACAAAAATGTCAATAATTCTTTTATTGGAAGCTTTATTCCAAATATAATCAATTGAAAGTTTTTTTGACGTTTTCGTTCATAGAAAACTATGAAGCTGATGAAACTCGATTGAACTGTTATGATATAATTATATTTCTGTTTTTTTTTATTTGTTTGATTAATTAATTAAAATGTATACTCATAGAATTATTGCTAGAGCTAATTTTATTGTAATATATAATATTGTTATATATAGTAAATAATTCTATTAAACATATATGTATATATTAATATTGTCAAATTATATATAGCTATGTAGAAGACAAAACGACAAATATAAAGATTTTAATTTATGAAAATTATTCTAATTAATTAATAGCTAGCTATAAATAGCTAGGCATTTTTAAAATTGTTGAATATATTTTTTATTAATAAATTTGAAATTAAAATTTATTTTTGAGCAATATATCCCTTACTTTATTCACGATATATTCACGACTTATATTATTAATTTCACTCCTTGCACGCTTTCTGAGATTCTCCAATGAGACATGTGCCAACTTTGACGGCAGATTGTGCAACACTCTTACCAGCATTTAAAATGTGTGGCAATAATTTTCTCAGAATAGGAGTAGCAAATCTCTTGATGGTGCTGAAGAAAACCCCCCCCCCCTACTTGAAGACGGCTGTCGGCGTATACGGGCATAGATGCATGAACTCCACCACCCCTCATTGGCATTGAATATCCAACCATGCTTACTCCATAATTTATTTTAATTACTTCATAATTGTTTATTTAATTGAAATAGTATCAATTGAACGTTTCATACAGGGGATACATAATGGTCTATCATATAGTATACTAATAGAGTAACCAAATGCACTTGTTGGAAAATGTATCGTAAGGAGTAATGGTACTAATGCATTACCGACAATCGTTTCTGAGCATGCATCACAGTATACATATAGAGAATAGAGAAAAGCCACTGGTGATTCCCCTGTCTCGAGAAAGGTCTCCACATGCGTGATTTAAGTTTCCTATTAAATCGTTCAACAATTGCCGCCTTATACTCTGTTTTAACACTAAACTGTTCAATTCCATACTTTTCTCTTAGATAATTGCGTACAAGTCGATTTTCAAACTCAAGACCCTGATCCGTTTGGAGACGATGAGGCACTCGTCCATGTGTCATCTTGCGAAATAGTGTTTTAAAGGCCACATGGAGTGAAACGGCTGATTTACGTTTAATTGGTACTGGCCATGCAAAGGGCAAAGGGTTGCATTTCCACAAGGTCTGCCTGCCATTGTGAATCCATTTTCCTCACCATGTACTTTCGAAGGGGAAATTTGTACGTGCTGGTTTGTATAGAGAGTAGGCCCACTGATTTTTGAGCTAATTTTGTACTCGTTTCCTCGGGTGACCGCTCATCTTCATCAATAGTTTGACTCCTCGGTATGAACCGGGAAGTGATGCGTTGTAGTATAAAAGACCACTTAGAAGGTTGTGGTCGTCTAGCACAGTACACATATTACACTCTATTTGAATATTGAGATTATTTCCGGAATCTGTAGACGACTTATTCTCTGGATAGCGATAGCAGCAGCAGCAGTTTAGAAGTAATTATTAATTAGTTCATTAATAATTATGAATAAATAAATAAATGTATTATTGTTTATGAGTTAGAAAATTTGTCCAGTTAGATAATGGCTCGGTATCGCTAACTTCATCACTGGAGAGATATTCGTCTTCGCTAGAGCGGTTTTTGGTAATGGGAGTAGAGAGCTTTGGAGTGGTTGACTCCTTTTGTATTTTAATAATTCCGTGTAAAAAAATATGAAATAATCCCCATTCAATCGGGGTAATTTCTTGACACTTTGAATCAATTGTCACCACTCCGACATTCCGACATCATCCCACTCAAATCGATCATTGTAACTACTGAATTTTATTGAAAATATCCAATGCAAATTTTCTACGTTGTGTTGCAAATTTTTCAATTGATCTTTTTTATAAAGTTGATAGAAAGGTGTTCTTTCCTGAGCTCAGTATCTACTTCGGAGGGCTGTTCAGCTGATGTAGTCATTTTACGCTCATCCAACATTTTATTTGCATTTATTTTCTGCTGTTGATCAGGTGGTAAATTTTCATTTGGTACTGAGGCAGGTTCATTCATTTTCATACGGGTATACTGAAGTTCTGGAATGACAATCATTCGGCGATAGTGAGTATTTGACATTTTTTTAAATTTCTTGCAATTTTATTAACGATTGCTCCTGCTCCAGCGACTACGGCTCCGGCGACTGCTGCTTTTGCAGCAATGGGTGCTGCAGCTGTCGCCAATGCGATAAATAGAGGGATGAGTGCTGGAAAAATTCCACCCTTTTTGTTGATTAAAAGTTAAAGGGCTTTTATAACACGTTCCGCTTTGCGTGTACTCTATTCCTGCGATGACGAGTATGTGATAAACACTCTTTGGCAAATTTGAAAATTATTCCTCTGTTTGGTTCAATTTTTTAAAAGTTTTGTATTGAGTTTTCTATTCTTTTTATAGTAGTGATAGGCAATCTGTGTTATAGCTCATATATTCTGAGGTGTTGCCTTTCTGATGGGAGTTGTGTAGCGATTTATATTTCCATTGCTTTCAATCAACTGATAGAGAAATTTCCTTGTCTGTTTTTCTTTGTGAGAGTTCATTGCTTATAGTATAGAGCTGAATCTCTCCCCATTGTTTATAGCGATTTATAATAATCTATTCAAAATTCTTTAAAACTGCTTGATGATGGCATGTAAACGATTTGTGGTTCCTCATTAGATAAAATTTTTGTGCGTATCCGTAATTCTTTGGGTGTTTCTTGATTCAAATCTATAAAAAGGTTTCCTGGAAGTTGCATCTCTATATGCTTGAGTAAGTAATTTCCCATGTCTAGGATACATCTGACGTGAGAGTACATCAATCTGACTTACATCGCGTGGATTTTTAAAAAAGTCCATATATTGAGTATTGAGAGTTCGTATTCGCGCCTCTTTACCTCCTTGAAATAGATTTTGACTAATTGAAATAATAGTACAGGGTATGTAATGCACCTGGCGTGTAAATAAATTGATGAAAATTTTAGAGTTTTTCATTTCATTCATTAAATCATCCAAAACAACCAAATTATTAGGTTGAATCATATCAAAGGACTCAGGCAAATTATGATATATTCTGTATTCATCATTCTTCATTTTTAGCCCTTTGTATTGACTTCCAGTGAACCATTTTATATGTCTTGGTGGTTTATCATATACTGCATTACGGTGAGTAATTAAATTTTCAAGAAATGTTGTCTTTCCAGACATGCTCGGTCCCACGACTAGCATGGAGCTCATATTATGCTTTAGAGTGAAATCCATATTTTATTTTTTAATGACTCATTTAGACTCTTGTTTATAGATATTCTACTATAAGTAGGAAAGATGATGGGATATTGTTTTATTAATTGGAGAATATTTTGGAAAACAGTCGTATTTTCTCTTGCTCCCATCAATGTCATCTACATGTGTCAATAAATTGTTTCGTGGTCAATTGAAACAACCGGCTACTGCTATTTTCAATTGACTTTTCTTCCAATTAAGCAAGCCAATATTTGTATTCGCTATTATACCCGAAAACCCTATATGTATAGTGTGAAATGTGCTAAAAAATGGATTTTATTAATTTTTTTAACCGGCAAATTCCGTATTATGGGGGCTGATATAAATCTAGATGCAGTCATAACTTTTATACTACACCATCTCCCCTAAGGTACTTATATTTTGGAGCCGCCTGTTTTACAAACGGAAACATTCTTTTATGAATTAGGAAGAAGAATCAACCTCTATCGTTTTATCCAATCATCAAGTCGTAATAATACAATGCAATATGAACCTGACATTTTTCCTGCTTTACAATTTTTCAAATGTATTTCATACAAAAAAGGTTGTGATAATGGGTGCCACATCTCACTCCAAATAACAGATTATTTGTGATAATTTGCAAAAATTATTCTCCCACCTTTCCTCTTTCACATTCTAAGTTGATTACAATGCACGTCTATGCATTATATTTAAAATCATATAAACAATGTGACGATACGTTGTGTATATTCAAGATTGGTAGGAAATATGAACCAGAGTCTACAAATCTGTCTCACTATTTATATTTTAAATTTTTTCAACATATCGAGAACATATTTTCGACGATTCCAAATAGAGTGTCAGAACCTATAAACAATAATGATTATGAATTAAATTGAAACTTGGACAATGATGAGTACGAGTCTACAAATCTGTGTAACTATTATCATCTATAGTTATATTACAAATATTGGAGAACCCCAATTCCAACATTTTATCATACCACAGAATGTATGAGAATGGACGCCCGATTTGGAGAATGTTTGAAAAAGGACGACAAATTGTAATAGTAATTATTAGCGGCCATTCTCTTAGCAAATCACTTATCCAGCAGGGATTGGCTAATGTCAACACCTCTCACTCCTCTCCCGCAAGAGTTTCCTATAAACAAGACAACTTTCTCATCTCCAGTCATTACAAACTCATCATGGATGAAGTGAAGACGTCTGGATGGTTTCAACTCCTAGATATTGTATCGAGCGAACTCTTGCAGTACAAGTCTAATCGCGATATTGATACTGTTCTACTTAAAGATATTATCATTAAAAAGATGGTCGACTTCTATATTATCACAAAGACTTTGTCTAAATCCCCACTCTTGAGCTGAGAAATGGAAAAGGCATTCAATACTCTCTCACATGATGACTTTATTGCGGGGATGGACTTTACTGGAAAACTCCTGCCTACAATTGATGATTGCCTCTCGAGCGTGCGACTTGTCGATGGAAGAATGGCATATAGTTTTATGATCTATCTTAGTACTATCAAAGATCCTCTACTTCTGGATATTCCTAATCGAAGCAATCTATTCACACTTAATACGCAGATGATGACACTCAACTTAATGCGTGATAGAGCATTTATTGAGTTGATATTCGCTGCATTTTGCAATGGACAATTTGACTCTTGGGAGGAACCTACGTCGGATGCAATTGTTGAAAAACTATTTTTATATCATAAACTCTATAGAGTAATACTTGTTGAATTTTTGGTCATCTGACCTTCTCTCTGAATTAAAATTTTGTTCTGGAAATGAGACAAGTCTCTATACAATCTTTGACAGATTTTTAAAACTTTAAATGGATGATAAAGCATCATGTAATACAAATCTTTCTACTTTATAATATGGTTAATAATTATGCTGTAAACTATGCTATACCAGCTCGACTATATATATTGATTTTAGTAATTATTTCTAATACATTTTTCAAGTATCCGAAACGACTGTGTTGGACGATTATAGACTATCGCTCCGCTAAACACTACTGAAGTAATGATAATTTTGTATATTGACTATATATTTATTACAATATACTATTCTTTATGGATAAACTATTTTTTTTTATTATTCTAACTATCTCGACAAATAATTGTGAAAAAGATAAAAGATTGAAATAATATAAGAATATCATTTATTGAAAGGGTGAGTGGAAAAAGAATTTAATGGAACAATCTGTCTGAATAATGCAATGCTTTAGTTTTAATAGGGTCAATATTCAGATAAATCACCTCTTCCTCGTCTAGGGTTGAGATTGTCTATTGGGAGAGGCAGCAGAGGGAGGCGAATCTTCGGCAAGGTCCTCCTCACCTACTTTTTTTTGGGGGCTGGAGGACATTCGTCCCCCGATGACGCTGGCGCTAGGTTTATAAATTCTCCGGGGATGACAAAGGGTTGAGCATTCTGATGAAGGTCATTCATGAGACATGTTTGATACGATGCGCCTTCCCCAACTTACTGCCTCCTAACAAACTTGGACGACCGATAGGTTTAAACTGGCGGCATATTCGGTTGAGCCATGTTGTCCCATGTAAATTCCGTTACATCGCAGCATTATTTGGTAGCGTCCAGTGGCCATGTCCTTGATTTGCATAGGCTCACCGGCCCAATTAAATCCGGTAGCCTGTCGACACATCTTTGCCCAAAACATGTCTGAATTAGCTCTAAATGTTGGAAGGAAACTGGGGTTTGCCTTGAATCCATCTCTAATCATCTTTGGGAGGTTGACAGCATTGGCCGGATTCTCCAGAAACGCTGCAAGTTTTTGCTTGACTTGAAACTCGATCCATTCTATGTTAGGCTGAAAGTTGTTGGATAACCCAAAACCTGATTGTTCACAAGTCCCTTAAAATTTGCGAGTACGGGACTTATGAACATCAGGAAGGATCCGTCGATACATCTGAGGTCTATAAAATTGATACACTTCTCCTGATTCTTGATAATGCGAAACGGTCCCACCTTGACTTCAGGCATAAGTGGAAGCCATGTTGGTTGAATAAGAAAGTTATTATTATTAGCTGTCATTGCATGAGGAGATGATGATGACTTGAATTTGTAGACTGAGAGAGATTTGATCGAAAACTGGAGACTGATAAAATAAATGAGGAGACTGCTGGCAAGGAGACAACCGTTGGTGAGCTCAGAAAAAATGTGAATGAAAACAGCTACTTAGACACCTCCTTAGGATCCTTTGTTGGCCTAGATATCACTATCACTATCTCTATTTATGCATAGCAAAAATCAATTTATATTAAATGTTCATCAAACTTAAATAATAAATATATAGATATGCACTAATTTGAAAAGTATTGGAAAAATAAGAGTTCAATATAAAATCCATAAGATATATTGTTATATTAAATTCTCCATGAATTGAAAAGTATTCTCCATGCATTGAAAATTTGTCCATGCACTTTTCGGTGCATACATAGCAAAAAATAATAATTACAATATCAATACACGCAGTCCATAGAAATAAAAATATATTTATATTTATATACTGTATTATATTTCTATGACGCAGTCCAATTCATTAACTGAAACCATAGAATTACAAATCTTTTATTTCTATGAGTTAAACTAATTAAAATAAATAGATATAAATTAAAATTAAATATTTAAATATTGAAAATATTTTAAAAATCATATTATTAAACAAAAGTATATTTATAATAAATTATTGTCATCTTCGTATTTTTGTCAAGATTAAAGGATATGACATTGTATATAAATTTTGTATTTTACTCTGTATGTATCTTTATTCCAATAAATACTTTGGCAACTTTGTCAAACGAAGAAATAAAGACATGCTTAGAAACCCATAATAATTTAAGAGGTGAAGTAAAACCCGAAGCTTCAAATATGATGAAATTGGTGAGATTACACAGTTTTCTAATTTATTTACAATATATTAAATTTATGTCCTTAAAATTTTTTTTATTTTTAATGAAATAATTTTTATAATCATAAATTTAGATATGGAGTGATAAACTAGCCAAACAAGCTGACAGAAATGTTAAGCACCGGAAGGGCTGTACTGTCGGAAAAATAAAGGGAGGGAGACATTTCGGCCGGAATGCAGTTTCAGTAAAGGGAACTTTTAAATTAGTAGATGAAGTGAGAAAATTCTACTTTCACGCAAAAGATAAATATGATTACAATTCGGGTCATTGTAAACAGAATTGTGAAAACTACAAACAGGTACATACGCCATTATAATTTTATAATATTAAAATGACACAAGCTATATATGTTGTATAGTGTTTCTGAACGGTATATACCAACAACGAATACATAAATGGTATAAACGGTTCGCGAACGGTATGACCATAGCTTGGCGAATAATTAAAATTAAAATTATACTTATTTAAGTTTTAGTATACTATTATATATTGGTTTTTGCTATTTAGTAAGTACATACAACAATATTTTCATATTATTAGTTATACATACATCTAAAAATATTTTAAAATTAATAAAGGAGAAAAAAAAGTCCAATAATTAAAACTTCAATATATATATATATATTTCTGATAAATTCCGTGAACGCTATAAAATTAATAAAAGCAATTTTTGACTCTTGGATTTATATAAATCCATGAGTCAAAAACAAAAATTATATAAATCCATGAGTCAAAAATTGCTTTTATTATATTTTAAAATTATTTATTTAGTTTAAAGGAATATTTATAAACTTATAAATGCCATTAAATAGATAAAAGTATTATAAAGTATAATTACTGGGTTATATTAACTTTAGCAAATTCAGAGTAAACTGATTTTCTGAGGCCCTGTAGTGTGAAATACTATTGGAATTTAAAAGATAATTATGTGAATTATTTTTACAACCATGATTCGAACATATATTATATTGATACCCACTAAATAATTCCTGGGTCCGATTATAAAGATATCATTTTCCACTTAGTTTTATTTGTATGTAAGCAGTAGAAGATTGGTATGTCTAGTACAAATTCGACCTTTACCTATATAATCTCTCGACCGATCAGCGTGGAGCCCCCCCATCTATTAAATTTTATCATATGGCTCAAGGTAAATGCACTTGTAAGGACCTTTGACCGTCTAGAGAGTAACGTGACCTTTTTAGAAATAAAATTCTTCATTTTTGAGGGAAATTAAAATTTTTCCGAGAAATTCAAATTTGGCACGAATTTATTAAATTTAGCGGTTAAATAAAATTGTTGTATGCGGCAAAAAATTTGCGTTTCTAAAAAAACCTATACGATTGCTACATATTCAAAGCTATTAGAGTACAGTTATTGCCAGTTTTTACAAAGATAGTGATTTTATTTAATTTATTAGTACTAAATTGTATATTTTACCATTTAGTTAAATGTTATACATAATTATACGATTGTTATACATGTTGTGTAATTAATTGTAATTATAGTTGTAAAAATAACAAAACATTTTATTGTGCCCCACCCTGTATATAGTCATTGTAACCTTTTCATCATAACTTATATAATTTATGAATAAAAATTTAACAATATTTGTAATTCGATTTCACTTTCGATCATTCGATCATTGGATACAGCTATCCTCGCGAGTCGCCTCTAATAAATAAATAAATAGCTATATCCAATGCCCTAGATTCACATTTTAGAAAGGGAACCCTAACCCTAACCCTTAAAATCCTGGATTCGTCATTGATTTATTATATTAACACTTGATTATAATAACATACAAATATATTATATCATTAGCCATATGTATTCAATTCTCAACACACATGTGCATAACTATATTATTATTGTCAAATGGAATATTAAGCAAATTCACGAGTATATAAGCATATATTACATAAATAAAAAACAAATACAACATTTAATTGTTGTACTGTAAAATAATATTAAATATTCAAAAAATATGAAGTTATAATATAATTATTTAGGTTATACTTACACTGCTGTTATATGAAGTCGCATACTTTGTGGAACATATAATACTAAATTATAATATTATCATACTAAATTTATATTTCACTGTATTTTTATATAACTATTCAGAGTCTTTTCAATATTTATTACTGAGGGTAAATGCGAATGTATTGGCTGCGTATTCGTGGTCTGGGAACATTATAATAGACTTATATACATTTTTAAAATTAAGTGAATATAATATATAATTGAAAGTTTACCAGTTATATATAAAAAAATATACTATAAAAATTCGTTGATGGAATAACAAGTTATATTACAGAGTGGCGCACAAAGATAAACCCGTCAAAAATATTTCATATTCTATAAAAATGTAGGATTTAAATATCTATATAATTGATAGAACAAATAGCGACAGCTAGAGAAGATGGTCCAAGTTTTTCTCGACGTACAGTTCAACGCTACGTGCATTCAATTAAGATGAAAACATTCTATGTTATGAAAAATAAACTTCAACAACTCTTTGTTTTTGTGAGTAGTAGAGACTATGGACTGCTGATGACTGTTTTTGTTTGTAGTCATGAATTTATCTTTTTGAAAACCCGACCATCAGAAAGACAAGTTTTGGCAACTTCCATCTATGAAATCGAAAAATACGAGCGTTATCACCTGGTGACAGCACATCCAGTTTGCATTGGAATCTTTGTTTGCTACTCAACTAAAAAGATAATTTAAGTGGAGGAAAAAATTGGGTTTTTTAGGGTCCTATAGGCAAGCGCTAATTTGCCACTAAATGATTTCAAATAAAAAAAGTATTGTAAAAATTCTTATTATTCGATATTTACGATTAACTATCTTCTAGAAATAATATAAAAAGAGTATACTATTTCTAACGATAGTTTATCATTCAGTATAGGACAAATATAGCATAGAAGTAATTATTTAACATTATATCGGTTCTATACATAAATAACAATTAACATTTTTACATTAGTAAACAGAACCTCTCTTGTCATGTATTATACTTTTTTCATGAATTTTAATTTATGAGTGAACTTTCGGTTTTTGTCTGGAATCCTGAACAATTCAGATTTATTAAATAAGAAATAACCATTTATCACTATAATATTCATCATTTATAGGATAACACAGAAAAAAATCAACATACAATTTGTAAATAATGTAAAAACTTAATAAAATATTTTTTCTAACTGAAAATATTGTCATTGAATCAAATTAATTATAATTTAACATTGCTGTTATTTGACACCGTTCAAATTTGATTTAATCTATAATAGATAACACATTTTTTAAGGAATTCTCTAAAATAAAATAATTAATTTTTGCTACATTTATATTATATACATTCCTTTGTACAGATGGTATGGGCTGAAAATGATAAATTCGGTTGTGCGAAGAAATTGTGTAAAGATGGAAAGGAGACTCTCTTTATTTGCTTATACAAAAAAAAGTAATTAAAAGTTTATCTAAATTAGACATAATCTTAAAATATATATTCTTAGTATTTCAATTTTGTTATAATATTAAATTTATGTAAGTAATTTTTAACATATTTTTAAATTCAGTATAAAAGTTTTATTATGAAATCTTGTAATATCTGCATTATTAGTATTCTTTTGCTAATAACTCTATTTGAGATAGACACATGGAAAATTTATAGTTCATTCGAAAGGTAATAAAATGTGAAAACACTGCTTCAAACATAAAATTGTATTGAAATAGTAATAAATAAATATTTAGGAAATAGGGCTTGAAGAATGTATAGTTTATTTATATTAAATAAATAATATCAAATAAAAATGATGCATACAATTTACTGATAAAATTCAATAATATTTTTGTAGAGCTCCAAAAGGAAATTCAGATGAAAAACCATATATCGCAGGAAGTCCTTGTTCAGACTGTCCCAAAAGGAATGAGAAACCAGCCACTTGTGAAAATAAACTTTGTAAATATGAAGATAATGGAGATGACATAGACAACAAAAAAGAGGATTCACCAGACGGCGCCGCTAGAACTTATCCTTTGGATTCCATGATATTCTTCATCGTCGGAGTTCGTCTGTTTAACATGCTCTTTGATTACTAATTATTTATACAAATATTATTTATTTAATATGGTGTTTATGCAAAAAAAATTAAGCAGAATATATATATTAAAAAGTGGTATTTCATTATACAAAATGTATTTTTAATTTTCTCATTCGTTAAACATTAATTATTAATAAACACGTGTGAAGGACGATTAGATGTTTAGACGACTGTAAACACTGTAACAGTTTTCAATAACAATATGTTCTATCTGTTACCATTTTTATAATTAAATACATGTTTGATATAATATATTTTTTGTTATTAATATTAGTCTGGGAGCTAGGGCACAAATTGACAAAATCTCAAGGACAAAAGGTTTGGCTTACCTGTCATGTAGGTTGATACATTGTTTAACCAGTCTCGATTAGTGTAAATTATTTCATAGTATAAGAAATGAAATACTATGAGTTCCAAAAGTTATAGTACAGAATTTAAAATAAATAGTATCTATAGATATTTCTAAATCTGTATAAAATGAATCTATAATTTTATTGATTACCATTTTTATTATAATTTCCCCTTTTAACTTCTGTACTAAAACTTTTGTAACATCTGGTACATGGTCAAGATATTAGGATTTAAATCAAAGACACTTAAGAAGCTCTTGAAAGTCTATTGGACAAAATGCTTAATATTTACGATATATTAAAATATTCCAGCACAAGTTAATTTCAGTCAAAAAATCAATTGTATATTATAATCGCATTAATATTGCTCTGAAAACGTTTTAAATAATTATAATTGAAAATAATTTTGTATTGTAAATATAGAGAATAGATAATTTATTTAGATAATAGAGAATATAGAGAATATATATGTATATATAGACAATATATTTAATTACGGAAATATTATCAAAGTTCATCAAACATCTGCATGATACAACTTGGATATCGTCAGTATCTGATTCGATGCATATAACGTTTGGCTTTACTTGGAGGCATTGCTGATGCTTCGATTCCTTTTATATTCATCATTGGGTCATAACTGAATACTTTGATACAGAAAATACTGATCGCAATTAAAGGTCATATCTGTATTTGTTGATAGATGGTTTGGTTTTCTTCAATCCATACATCTTCCATGTAAATGCTTCTAGCTTGCCGAAGGACTCATTGGTGATATCATTATCAGTTGATAAAGCTTCAAATGCACTTTGTAATCCAGGTTTGTTTTCAAGAATTTTAACCTTTTCGTGCAAATACGGAGACTGCGACGCAGTCTGTAAAAGCGTGAAATCCTGGTAAAGAATTGAACCCAATGAATTCGCGATGGATAAAATGTTGACATACCATACGGTCTTTTGTTACCAAAACCAATGTCAATCCAAATAGTAGCTTGAAATTTATACGCATGGTATAACAATATATATGACTGCATCAATATGTCAGTATCGGAAGCACTTACGACGATCCTACCATCATCGGTATTACTATCGTTTATTGAAGAAACGTGCAACACCAATCGAGTGTCTGCTTCTTTTTGATCCCTGACAAGTTCGTTGATTATGGTTTAAATTTATGTAGTGAACCTTAGTGTAATGAAAATGAGTAACACATAATTTATGTTCAAAGCTTTTGATTGAGATGTCTTTGTAAACATCAAAAACGAAATCCACACGATTTTTTGAAAATTGGAATATTATGCATATGAGTATCATTCTTGCCAGTATAAGACAGATTAATTGGATAATTCATTCCATAATGTAGACATATCAATTGGCAATGAATGAGGAGTTTTGTGTACAGCCTTCGATTGTTGATAGGACGTGATTCGTCGGCTTCACATTCATTTGTGAAATTTTCTCGTAGGTTTCGACCATTTAGGAGGCGGCTTTTTCTGTGTATATGTTGAATAATTTGGAATTTGCAAATTCTGTATCAACAAATGGATTTCTAATTTCATTTACAACTAAAATAATCTTCTCGATGTCAGCTTGACCGCGTTTAATTCTGAAAGATTTTAAGTCGTCGCTGACATCCTCAGGTTTGATTAATCCAACGATTTATTGTAGATGTGTTATGATAGTAGCTCTGGCAGACATGGTTATGATCCATTGATAGCGTGCAGCATGAATGTTTGTTACAGATGACATTCCGGTTAGCCGATATAGGCGGCATCGGCATTGATAGTTTGTTCCAATGTCAAGTCAATTGAAATTCTCAAGAATTGCTTTACTGTTCTTCTAATAGCTATTCCACCGTTGGTAGCTCAGAATACCGAGAGTTCTTCATCAACATCTTGATATTATGCAAGATATCTCGCATAAATATGGTGGTTATAATTACAGCAAAAAACAATTCGATGATGGGAGTTAGTGAATACGGAAATAACTTAACATCGTTTGTTCGAATTATAGAATGTTCCATTTATCTCATTATATTCATGTACATCATCCAAAATTGTCTTGTACATCCATGTTCACAGGACCTAGTCTTATCGAAGAATTTCTCATAATCAGTGTTTCAAAGTTTCATTCGGAAAGTTCGCAATTCTGATTGTTTCCAGAATTGCCTTGCTGTGAATCATCAGTGTAGTCTGTTAGAAATGCATTGAAATGCAATTTGTTTAATACATCACATATAATTTGATGCAGCCGGTTGCAGCAATCACAGATTTTTCCAGAAATAAAACCATTAACAAAACCACCTACCAAGACATCGCTGTTGATCAAAAGTTCTGGTCCACCCGTGGATTCCTCGATTAATTAACACAGATTTGTAAAAGGGCAACATTATGTGGAAAGCACAACAGATACACCAGCAGCCACGCCAGGAAGAGGAGGAGTGTGACCAGACCCACGGAGATGCGGCCGTTTCTGCTGGGGCGAAGGTTGTTTACGAGAGGGAAAAACAACAACCAGAATGGATAAAGTATATATATATAATGTCTATTCATAGAGTAAGTACAATAATATATTTATCTAACGGAAAAAATACGCTGGAATAATCAATATCATTTATTCTCCGCCGGAGATTATTTGTTTATTTATAAATCACGGATTCTTTGCATTGCAACATGTCTTTTGATGACGTTGATCTTGACATTTGTTTCTTAGATTATTTATTATCTGATAGTATAATATAGGGTGTTCCGTAATTACGTTCGTTTTTGAAAACCCATATAAAAATTAAATGTATCAAATAATTTCTTTGTTTTTGTATGTACTCTATATTAACTCTATGGCTTCTATATATTATCTACTATCCATGCATCTGTTGTATTTGAATTCAAAATTTGAATTCAAAATTAAAATCAATATTTCTCTCAGTTAACAGCTAACAGTTGACATGGAATGTACGTTTGATAGAAAGTGTTTCCTTATTTATACTTTACACCGATATAACATGACTGCTGTCGAAATTCATAACATTCTCACCACGTCATGGCCAGATGAAGCAGGAGGTGTACGCCAAATACAAAAACTCGTGAAAGAATTCAATATTGGAGCTCGCAACAATTTTGCACGGAGTCCTGGCCAAGGTCGTCCCATCAGTGAAACCAGACAGAATGCCGTAGCTGCTGTGAGTGAAGCTATTACAGAAGACAACACTTTGTCAAAAAGACGTCTTGCTTCTAGACTAAACATTGCCCCTACAATGGTTCTTCGTATTCTGAATGAGGACTTAGAGCGCATTTGGATGACGAAGCAGTGGGTTCCACACAAAATTACGGAAGCCCATCGTCTATTGAGAGTGGAACGTTGTCAAGATATGTTAGAAGCTTTCCATAGCAGAATAGTCAAGCGTAACCTTATAGTTATCGTCGACGAAAAGTTTTTTTATTGTCATTATCTCTTGCCCAAAAAAGATATCGGATCATGCGGGTGTCTCCCCATGGTGATGACGAACGTGTTAAAACTTCTGTACGACGCCCAATGGAGAAGAAATTCCTTGTATTTATCGGTGTTACCCTCAATGGCGCACAGTATTTTAAAATATGTGATGACACCATTGACTCAGGAAAGTACATTGCATTTATTACGAACATGAGTGCCCACTTTTCAACGCATGCTGGCATTCAGATGAAAAATATGTGTCTCATTCAGGACAACGCCAGGCCGCATGTCTCAAGACATGTCTCACATTTGTTTCCTTGTAGAGAAAAATGTTCGTCTTCTAAAACAAGCACCGTATTCTCCTGACACGAATATGTGTGACCAGTTTGTGTTTCCTCGGTTAGAGGCACTAAGAAATCAAAACGATGGACAACCTGACTTCGATAGCCGAGAAGATCTCGAGAATTTCTTACGAAAGAATCTGCCAACATTTACCGCCCAAGTGATGTCGAAAAAATTCAGTGAAATGCGAATCGATTTCCAACGCATTATTGACAAAGAAGGACATTATTTGTAACTGTTTGTAACTATTTGTCACTGTACATGCCAACATGTATAAATCTCATGTAAATATACTTTAATGGGTTTTCAAAACCAAATTAATTACGGACCACCCTATATTTAGACTAGAAAAAATTTCATTTTTTTACTTAAAAATAAAAGCATAATATTTTATAAATTATAATTTAGTTCAAATATATTTTTCCTGTTAAATTAAATGTATTATAACACTTTATATACACATTTAACAGAATGCCAAATTTGTTTTTCAGCCGATATATATTTCTCAATCACAAGACTCTCTGAAACTCTGCAAACGGAATAATCCCGCATATGACGAAGTAGAGGCAGCCTTCTTAAAAGATACCCCAGTTCCTTGGCCCTCAACCATGCTACCAAACATACAGAATAATAACAGTATGACCAGCGCTATGTACATTTCGTCTTATTCAACAATTGCACGGGATGCGTCAGTTGGATCTATATCGTACTTTGGAGACGATCATACGTCCCTAAGCAACCGGGATAGAGAAGCAACCGAAAGCCCAGATAGTGGACATCGCGAGATGTCTACAGACAGTTTATCGACGGCTCTAACATTTAGGTAGATATTACTTTGAAATCATTATAAACTTATAATATTGTTTTAATTAATAAATAAATTAGACGTTCTATTTTGATAAAATGAAGTGCAGCTTATAGATTTTTAGAATATCAAATTTTAAAATAACACAATAATGATAAGTTATTAAGAATTAATAAGGTGCAAAACTAAAATTTAATATTTTTCTTTGTTAAACAAAACTCTTATTACAGTGAGGACTATCCTAAGCAAGTATCGATTGGAAAATTCAGCCAATCAAAACGACCAGCTTATAATAACGCTCAAACGAAAATTGCGCCTCCATCAACCAATCAAAAGGTTTTCAATGGAAGATCAATAAACGAAGTTTCCACCAATCATGTTTCAACTGATGTCAACGCCAATGTAAGAAAGGAAAAAGATCCTATCGAACTTCTGCCATCAACCATGTCCCAAAAAACTTCAGACAAATTGACAATATCGTCGGAGATTCTTCGGAAGAAAGGTTTTAACTCTAACAATCCGTTTTTAATTGAAGAGGAAGTGGCTGTTTTTGAGTCAGTAAAACAAAATGATGACATTTTAACAGTTGTTTTGAAATCTAACTAGAACATATTTTTATTGAGAATCTCTTGATAGTTCTTAATTTTTTATCTTTTTCAATGTATAAATATTCCGTAATAGTCGATTAAACATATGATTTGAAACCATCTTAATGACATTTGTTGTGTTCAAATTTTTACAGAGTAGATTAGAACTTGCATATTATTAAATTAGTGTAGTTTTGTCACTTTATCACATTTGAATGTATATTAATTATATCATCATCTATAAATACACGTACATTGCATAATATAGAGTATTTGTTGAAAATATATTAATCATACAATTAATATACCGTCGATCATACCCATATCAAGACATTATTGTACAAATTAAAGTTTTTTGATGTTTATAAAGTTAGCTGTTTATATTTGAAAAATTTCTGTAAAAATATTACAATTTTCAATCGTGATTTTATAGATGCAGAATTCTGCTAAAGACTTTTGAATGAAACCAATTTTATAAATATTTTAAAATCATAAATCGTCCATTATCTTATACAAATACAGTTTATAAGATATAATTTCTTAAAAATAGAAATCAGCTACCGAAAAACTTCTATTTATAAGCCCAGTTTTGTAAATTATATTCTGAAATTTTTATATTCATCAAAAGAAATTATACCAAAACAAGTTAATTAATACAGACTTAAAAATCTTTACGAAAAAGTTTTGAGTATTGCAGATGTGATATAAATGAGGTGGATAGATACCACATCATGAAAGGTATAATGTAAACTCTTTCAATTATTGTACCTTTTACAAAATTGTATGATGTCTTTAGAAAAAATTTTGTAATCACTATATTTATTAATTTAAAAGCTTTTATTTGATTGATTTATTGTTGTTAATAATTGAGTTGTATTCTTTTCATACTCACTTATAAATAATTCTCACAATATGCCATTTATGTTTTATCATTTGCAAAGATGTTATGTATATATAATTTTAGTTACCGTACCAACATATGATATTTTCTGTAAAAATTTGGTCATTGTTTAATATATTCTTGCCAAAAATAAATTTATCGATTATTTGTCAGAGGAATTTATTTTAATTGCCTGAGTGGCTAAATAGAACAAAAGCAAAATTTTAGCCACTCTAAAAATCATGGAGTAATATTCAAAGAAAAAGAAAAAAAAGTCGAAACAGATGCAACAAAAAAGATTTATGTCATCATTTTAGGAATACAATAGAAGCCTGTCAACGAACACTATATATAATCAATTGTGTTACTAAGTAGGTAAAATACAAAATTCAAAAATACAAGAAATTATTGGCAAGTCTGTAATGTACGTATAATAATAATTATAATATATGATCAATAAATATGACTAACAACAAAAACGAATCACTCTCTTGTCAGATAATATGCTAGGGCTCACAGCGCTAAAGTTGATAATTACATCTAAGTGATAAAAATAGGAATTCTATGCAAGAATTATTACGAAAAGCAGCATATACAACAACTTCCACAAATTATAGTGTTAGTAAAATATACTACTAATAATAAATAACAGTAGCGAGTATTTAAATTGCGGTAAAATCATCAAAGAAAATAAAAACAACGGGAAAAATTCTGAATAACCATAGTTACATAATTGAAGAAAATAACATTTATAATAAAATAAAATCATTAACAATACCACGACATTTCACAGAATAACTGATAAAATCATAATTTAATAAATAACAACTATGTACAAAAACATGGATAACAAACGCTAAGTAAACGCATTCAACATCTCGCGGATAATATAGAAATCAAAAGAATATGCTACTTGAAAGGTAGTAAGCTTCATAAATATTGTAAAAAGGAAGGATTGATGGTAAATTTCTGTTAGGAATAAAGATAAAATATACTTGACTATGGCTTTCTCACTATATAAATGAATATTGTCGATGTCTCAAGTTATCTGTACAATCAAAAACAATGTCTTTGGGGAAAACAAAAATAGGCGACTAAGGGAAAATAAAAGAATATCTTCATGTTTGATTGTCATTTGAGACTATAAATGTATTCTACTAAATGCATGGACTGTGTGCGTTGACTCTGTGATAAGGTTAAAACCAACTACATAAATAAATATAATAAAATACGGTATTAGTATCCACAAAACGCATACAAGGACCGTTGGTTACAAACAAAAAACTTGTTCCTTTTTAGACTATGTTTGAAAATGCACGCAGCAAGAATTCGAATCGTTTTACCATTGTTTTCACGGTAGGTATATAATATTTGTTAGTGTATCTATTGTAAATTCAGAAAGAAGCTATGATGCCAGTCAGCAACATTGACAAGACGACGTCGAAAGCTGCCGAAAATATCCGTTTGCAAAGGTGAGGCGACGAAATGGAAAAGTTGGCTGGTTACCCTGATTCTAACTTGATAATAAATCTTTTTGTAAACATTTCAGTGATTTCTGAATATAATTTAAATTTTTAAAATATTATGCCGATTAAAAGATTACAAAGCGAGCAAAATATCACAGCAAAGAGACGCTTGGATGAATGACGCTAATTTAATTCTATCAATGATGTTTAATAGAGATTATATCTAATAAGTGTGTAAATCGTAAATATTGGAATGGCAATGAAAAAAGATATGGAGGATGAGAAAAGAAATGAGGAAGAACTTCGACAGGATCATCGATTATCGACACACAATCCGGCTAACATCTTCAGGAGACAGCTCGGGTGCGATCGGCTAGCGAGATACACAGCGTGTGACGTGGAGAGATGTGATTGGTCGAGGAGACGTAGGCACTCCCAGTACGGCTTCTGATACCGGAGAAGGTCTGTGAGCACGCGAACGGCCGCAGGGAGCGGGGGCCGATGCAGTTCAGAAGACGAGATGGAGAGGAGTGCCACGACCTCGTCCTCTGTACTGGAGCACCAGTGGTTCAGATTGTCGTCGAGTTGTCCGGGGATCGGCGGGGGGCCGAGCAGGGCCCGAAGACACGCCTCCGAGCAGAGCGACAGCGAGGCCAGGTTGTAGCCGCCTTCGAGAGCCAGGACAAGCCTGCCCTCTGCCAGCCGCATTAGCTGTGAGGGAGATTGAGAGAAAACTTAAGGACGGGCTCAAGCAATCGGCCAAAAGGCGCAGAACCAACTACCTACCTGTCTGGTCATCCAGAAGCAGGCAGCCGGCGACACTCGGTAGCCGCCCAGCGAGTCCGAATGCCCGGGAGCGATGTCAAAGCCAGCCGAGACCAGAACCACTTGGGGCGAGAACTCGGCCGCGATGGGCAGGAGAACACCGCGAAAGGCGGCCAGGTATTCCGCATCTCCGATTGGCTCCGGAGCTGACCAATCAGACTCGTGGATACTGGAGGAGGCCGGGGAATCGGCCCAACAGTTGGAGGGAAGGCCTGGACTGCTGCTGGCGGAGTTGACCGAAGTGTGGTCCAACGACTGAAAGAGGGGACCGGTATGAGGAGGTTGAGTGAGGACTGGAGTGAACAAGATCCCTCAAGGTCACGACCCTCAATACCACAACCCTCAATCCTCAAAGTCACGACCCACAATCCCTCAAGGTCACAACCCTCAATCCCCAAGAACACGACCCTCAATCCCTTAAGGTCACAACCCTCAATCCCCAAGAACACGACCCTCAATTTCTCAAGGTCACAACCCTCAATCCCCAAGAACACGACCCTCAATCCCTCAAGGTCACAACCCTCAATCCCACAAGGTCACAACCCTCAATCCCCAAGAACACGACCCTAAATCCCTTAAGGTCACAACCCTCAATCCCACAAGGTCAAAACACTCAATCCCTCAAGGTCACGACCCTCAATGCCCCAAAGTCACAACCCTCAATCCCTCAAGGTCAAAACCCTCAATCCCCCAAAGTCACGACCCTCAATCCCCAAAGTCAACACCCTCAATCCTCTAAAGTCACAACCCTCAATCCCCAAGGTCACAACCCTCAATCCTCTAAAGTCACAACCCTCAATCCCCAAGGTCACAACCCCCTATCCCCCAAGGTCACGACCCTCAATCCCTCAAGGTCAAAACCCTCAATCCTTTAAAGTCACAACCCTCAATCCCCCAAGGTCACAACCCTCAATCCCCAAGGTCAAAACCCTCAATCCCCCAAGGTCACAACCATCAATCCCCAAGGTCACAACCCCTATCCCCCAAGGTCAAGACCCGCAATCCCCCAAGGTCACCAACCTGATAACCACCGGCTGTGCTGCTCCATGCCACATTGACAGTGCGACCAGCGCCCACGCCCACACCAACCTCTTGACAACCGCCGGTGCCCGGGAAGAAACTGCCGCCGTCATACCGGTGCAGGGATATGTAGAGGACGGCGGGGTCGGCAAGGAAAGCCGCCTGACTGCCGTTGCCATGGTGAACGTCCCAGTCGACAATGAGCACGCGAGTGGCCAGCCCAGAAGCCAGTAGAGATTTGGCCGCGATCGCAACAGAATTAAAGAAACAGAATCCGACCGCTTGACCTGCTTCTGCATGATGTCCCGGAGGTCGAACCTGGATGCAGAAGGAAGCGAGGAAAATGGACGCAACCGAAGAAGACAATTGTAAGATCATCAATTGAGTAGTTACCAAGGCGAAGGCATTCCTCAACTGTCCTTGAGCCACTGAATGAGCCAACTGGACGACCTGCCCCACCGCTAATCTAGCCGCGTGTCCAGTCGTCCCGGTATTCCAGACGGTGTCAGAGTCCACACCAAGACCGCCACAAGAGAGGTGTCTCAGGAGAGAGGCACACCCGGCCAGCAGCTGAGGGTCCAGTCGATGTCGCATCTCAGGACTGGTTCCTAGGAGCACGGCGTGTTCGGCGGTGTGCACTAATTGCAGACACTCCTTCAAGGGTGGGGACACAAATAAAAGATTTTCTGCTCGCTTGGTTACAAATGGGGCAACAAATCTGCGTTGAATTTAATCCTGGTGCTCATTGCAGTAGAAGCGACAAAAATCACATTTAGCTATTTTATCAACTCTTAATTGAATCTTGTATGGCTTTATCTTCCCTGGCGAGAGAAACGTGAGGCTTAGGTACAATTCTATATTGAATAATGACGTCAAAGTATGTTAAATATAAATCTTTACATCATGTGAATCAAGGGGATTAGGAGAAGATCAATTTCGGGCCTTCAGTCAAAAATGATATCGTCATTAGTGAAGCCTAAGGCTGATAATTAATGATAATCAAAATTATTTAAGATATTAAATTCTATCGTGAAAGGATTTAAATAGAACATATCTCTGAAACATATTTAATAACACAATTAAATCCTCTCAAATACAGCAATATAACTTATATTAATTTATCCAACTATTGACAAAAAACACATTACAACTCTGTTATTATTAAATGAAGCAATATTTAGCTTGCATAAACAAGGATTTATCTATTTTTAAACCTGAAAGTCTCAATAATGTAATATCTTGCAGTTAATTAGAGCTTATAAAAGTCAAAGTTAAATTAAGTATACAAATAAATAAGAAAACGAGTGAATGCAATTAATAAAATAGTAATATAGCAAATATTACGAAGCAAACTGAATTTAAATATGTGTATTTATAAAATGTTACGTAAATGATTTTTTAGAGTTCCAAAGTAAATGATAAATAATTATGTAGCACATTATTTTGGACTTTGTTGGTAACTTAAAAAAATATACCTGAGACGCCTTCTTTGCAGAAATGAGTTTACAGCGTGCCAACAGACCAGATCTTTCTAGACGGGCCCAAATTGCCAGAAGTCGAGATGGACATTCCGGGTGTACGGCTGGATCGTCACCATGGGGACACAAACAGCGATGACTTAGCATGTCAGGATGGTAGGCAAGTGCAGTGCTGTTTGAATGTGACAAAAAATTTGAGGTAAGGTTGGAGGAGAGGAGGGGGGAGAGGAGGGAAGAGAGGAGGGAGGAGAGGAGGGATGAGAGGAGAGAGGAGAGGAGGGAGGAGAGGAGGGAGGAGAGGAGAGAGGAGAGGAGGGAGGAGAGGAAGGA
>JAUZNC010015627.1:0-16840 GCA_034780395.1 Vannuccia rotundouncinata | reverse complement strand
ATAGTCTGCGTTTCATGTCACAAAATTGTGTTAACAAATAATATAAATACATAAAATACCTATACTACTATCCATTTTTTAAGTAGTAGTATATTTTTCTTCTATATTTTGGTTTGTCAAATCGGCGTTCGACCAACTTTTGAGACGCTCCCTGTCACGATCATGGATCACGTACAGTTAATCCAATTGTGTATTATTCACTGGAAGTGTACAATTATGATAATATTTTTTAGATTTAAGCTTCTGAAGCATAATAGAATTTTAGAATTTTACATTATAGTTAAACACCCTATAGCGACTTTTTCTTTGAAATAATAAAAATATATCATATGATGTAAATATTATCATGTAGTGACCAATCGTGCGGTCGAATTGCATCAAATAAAAAACGCATTTTGCAAGATTTATGTTAATTTACAAAAGATTTTATATAAACTCTGGTTCAAGGTTTTTACAATATTTTAATCAAAATCTTTATTGATTAATTTTTAAGTTTAATTTTTTAATTTTTATGTAAAATATGGGTTTTCCTATTTTTAGATTAGTGTTTTGCTGAATTTAAAAGAATTCCTTGTTACAATTATTATATCTAAAATTTAAAGAGATTTTTAAAGAAATTGTCATTTCTAAATTTATAACTCTTCACTGTTATAATTTTCTTTTGGAAATAAATTCAGGAATGCTCGCTAGCTATATCATAATAATAGTAAATATAAAAAATAAGCCAAGGCTATCCAGCCGTCAATACCCTATTTGAGTGATCTGTTCTGGATTACTGGATGTGAACAGCTGTGGCTATTCCGTTTCTAGATGTTGTCTGGGTTGACATGGGTCTCGTTTCCATGAGAACAAGAGGGCTTACTACAAAGATTGTGCCCTGGTTCCCGAGACTAAGCGCACGTAGGATGAGATGCATAGATTGACTGAATCACTGCTCACTATTGCAGGGGACACAGACTTCTTCTTTAATTTGCATTCAAATACAAACCGTTATGATAGTGTAATTTTTGTGGAGGCGTCAGTCATCGTTAACATCGCAATCTGTTAGTCATGCCATCTTCGCAACCCACGCTGATGCACCATTTTGTCGAATTTACTTGAGCTAATGACGGTTCTCGTTTTTTTTAATCTCTGGAGTATTATACTACTTAAGAGTAGTACGAGCTGAGAGCAACGACATGTGCACATGCCCTCCGGGACTTTGTGAGCCATTTTATAGTAAATAAACTAGTCCCAAAAGTCAACACGGGCGGCTCACTTTAACCTCCGGGGAAGGCATTTGAATAGAAAGAGTCTTTTAACTCTCTGCCACCTATGGCGCTTTGGCTGGGGTTCGAACCAGGTATGTCCTGATCCGACGGCTGCCACGGTTGTCGTCGTGTTGCCGGTCGGAAGCGTGGAGCTGGAAAGATCATTTTCATGTGTACACCGCATTCACATTTGGCTAAAAAATTCACTGACTATTCTAATATTATCAGACTTAGTTTCAAACGAGCATTTTTACAGAAAATTCATAGCAGCCTTTCCTCGATTGCATGAAAGCATATTTTGCACTTTTGTCAGACTAAGTTCATTGACTCATCTCTGAATTTGCATCTAGACCAGACTAACTTCTTTTGTAAAAATGGAACAACTTCCCAAAAAATTCGTTTTTAAAAAGGGCATATTTAGGGGTATAGTGCACGTGAGGAATCGTGCAGATATCCCTCCCCCCATTTGTGAAAATTTGTGAATCTGACACTGTAAATTATTTATAACATAATTCAATGAATAAATTTCACAGTGCAACAATCGAACATTTGAAAAAATATGTTTAAATATAATACATAAATTACTGAATATAGATATATATTTATTCATTCTTTAAAACTGA
This sequence comes from Vannuccia rotundouncinata, assembly GCA_034780395.1. Taxonomy (NCBI): domain Eukaryota; kingdom Metazoa; phylum Platyhelminthes; order Proseriata; family Coelogynoporidae; genus Vannuccia; species Vannuccia rotundouncinata. The sequence goes on along the minus strand of JAUZNC010015627.1, from coordinate 14,967 downwards.
TGAAACGAGTAAATATATCTATATATATATAACATTATTTATGTTAAACTAAAAGCGCATTTGCCAGTTTAAGCAAAATATCGTTTAAATATATTTAAATGGTTAGTTGTAAATGATTGTAGAATAATACAGTACATACCTATCAAAACATATTTAATTAATAGAAATTTGGATATTCTTAATTTTCCAAAAAAAGTAAGACAATATATCAATTATGTATTTATTTGTCCAGTTTAATTGAACATTTTATTGTTATGTGATGTAAAAAATAGTTTACTAATCATTTAATTTTTTGAGTCTTGTTTTAATTTACCGTGATGTTTTTTTACTAATTTCACTGTTTTAATGAATGTTTGAATATTTTAAAAAACACAAACTTTTTAGATATACTGTAAAAAAGCTTTAATTACTCTTACAATTGAAGTTAAACACACTGTATTTGTATTAAAATTGTATTTCTGTTTCATGGGTTCAAATGTAGCGATATGTACCAAATGTACCGCATGCTCTTTAGGACTTTGTTTATTTGTTTAATTTAGACAGTTGAATTTCAATTTTTTATTTGATTGCATCGTTAGTAGAACCTTAGTACACATTCACACAACAAACTTCGCATCGGATCTGTGTGGTATGAAATCTATAATCTGGTTAATGTTGATGGTACTATAGGGGTATATAGATAAGGAGATTCAACTCTGGATATTAACTGTATTTATGTTCATTTTGCTCTATTTTGAGAATATCTCTCACCGACTTTCAATATGAATAAGTTAGGATAATATTGATATATTTATTAGTACTTAAATGGGAGTCGAGAGTATAAAAATAATACATAAAACAATAAAAAACAATAAAATGATAGTAGTTTTGTTGCGGCAACATCGTTTGGGAGGAATGATGTCATGAACGCAATGTTTTTGAAGGAGGTAGAGAAATTGGATTTTCCGTTTTTTGAAAGAGTGTGGAGATTATTGAGTGTAAATTGTGGTCAGAGTAATTGTTGAGACCAGACCCATCGTGTAGAGAGTATAATCTGCAAAAATGTTTGAAACGGTACAAATTTGATTCAATTACATACATCGTATAACGATGAATGCCGATAAACTATTCTGTGGGCTCTTCTTTGAACTCTTATAATTATAAAAGTTTAATTTCCAAAATAATTAACAGAAATGCAAATTAGACCAAACTATAGTTAGCTTGACCAAACAACTGGTCTATTGCATAAAGAATTATCGAATTCTAACTAACCTAATAGGTTCTGGGTTGTACCACCCAATATTCCAGCAGAGTAATTAACTTCTTTGCCTTTGTTATAAGTGAGCTTCAATCCGATTCCTTTTTATGTATTTATTAGAGATTTTTTTAAGTAATACAGATAAAGATTTAAAATTACCATTATATCCATTTTTACAAATTTGTTATTTTTTTGTAGTATGCAAGCCACTAATAAGTTAGCTGAGAAACGCATTATCAATGCTGCTAGGGTACTTGAGAACCAAGTTGATTCGGAAATAAATAAAATCGATAGTATGACGGACAAAGATCTAGGACGATTACGCAAAAAGCGAATAGAGGAAATGAAAAATCAAGTAAAAAACCGAGAAATGTGGCTGACAGCGGGTCACGGTCGTTACTATGAAGTTGCGGATGAGCGCGAATTCTTCGACGAGTGTAAGCGGAGTGATGCTGTGGTTTGTCACTTTTATCGTGACGTCACAATGCGCTGCCAGATATTTGACAAGCACCTTAGCCTGATTGCCCAAAAGCATCTCGAGTGCAAATTTGTGAAGATCAATGCGGAAAAGTCCCCTTTCCTGACCCAACGGTTACAGATTCGAGTAATACCAACACTGCTCATTATCAAGGAGGAGAATGTACACGACTTTATTGTCGGGTTTGATGACTTAGGCGGCCATGATAACTTTTCAACAGAAATGCTTGTCTGGCGGTTAGCTCAGGCTGCAGTGGTGTCCTACAATGGGGATATAAATACACCCCCAGACGGCCCCAACGGGGAGACATCAAAGAAGCCGAATATTCTTCAACAGGCGAATTCAAAAAACAAAAGATTGAAGAATATTAGAGGCAAACAAACTGAAGGAGATGATTCGTCCGATGATAACGATTGGGAATAATATCTTGAAGGCTTTTTCAATTTATTTTTATAAAAAATATAATATTTGTAAGCAAACGTGAGTTAAAATCTGACAATATATAACTATACGTATTCTAATAGAGTCCTTTTATAACACTTATAATGAATTTTGACATTTTAACATTTAATGAAATATACACGACTCTCATTTCAAGTTGAAAAGGCCGATTTCAATGATTTTTGCACCACAAAATGCGCAATCTACAGAATAAAAGAATAATATAAATATAAAACTATATAAAAGACAACATCGTAATTTCTAATTTAGTTAAATATTTATAGTTACAGAATTGATGTCGATATATCTAGGTATAACGACCAACTTTAAAGTGGTTAAAGAGGTTGGCTCCCATTCTTTCTGCAAAGATATATTTTTAATGTATCTTGTTTACTGCAATTTTATTTCAATTTCAATAAACAATTTTAACAACAGACGACAAGGAAGACTCAAAAAAAGTTGGATGTCAGACATATCATCATGGACAAGGCGGACAGCGGTGTAATGCATGAGACAGGCGAATAGGGAGAGGTATAGGAAAAGGGTGCGATCATCAATAAGTATATCAATTTAACTTAATTGTATAATATAAAGGAAATGTTGAGTATTTTAGGGTATTTTTTTCCCACATTTATTAAGCTTCGATCCTCTAGTCATATCGTTTAAAATTTTCAAGTACTACATACTCACATACCTAATATATGTAAAAAAATGTTAACAAAATCTATCAATGCTTTCGAGTACTTATTGGGTTTAAAATTAAAACAGAAGAAGATTGGGAAGAATTTGAAAAAAAAAATAATATTGGTGTTTATGAGGCATAGCATAAATTATATCTTTATAGCTTAAATATAATTAATCTAGAGTTACAGACTTTCAAAAACTACACCACTTTAGGTATTCTAATTAGCCATATATATATATAAAGGATATAATAGACACACTTTGTCGAGAGCTAATTCTATATCTAATTTCCTTAGGCCTAGATGTTAGGATATAGTGCTAATAATTGCTTTTCAGGATGTGTGTGGAACATAGACATATTTTTTATTTATACTTTTTGTAGTTATAGTGTATTGTCTATTATGTGGAATGAATAAAACAACAAGATTCCGTTTGATCCATCGATAAAGGTTCTTTCGCTAAAATCGTTAAAATCGTTCGGTAAATTATAGATTTTTAGCTAATCGAATTATTTTTAAATCTACCTCCAACCCAACTATTAATGAATATAATCATTGATATAGTAATAAACTATGTAGTAATCGTTCTAGTGGGAGATTCTTTTATTGTGAGATTCTTAGTAAAATTGTGTATTTTTTTGTTGCAAAAATTGAAATCGGTAGAAAACTAACAAACTAAAATAATAAAGCTAATAAAAAATAACTAATAATTAACTAACTATAAGGAACATCAAACAACAAACATTAAACAGCAAACATCATATACAACGACCTTGAAACAAAAACAATCATACAATAAACAACAAACATAAAACTTCATAAAACTAAAAACTAATAACCCAAAAATTAAATACTAAAAAAACTGATAACTAATAACTTTATCGATGTAATCGGTTTTAAAATTTTTACATTAAATTTCTGTATGAAAGTGTATTTGACTCGTGCTTAGAAAAAAATTGTTTTCATGGTCATTATCGATTTTCAATTTTTTTGACAAAAAATAACCTAGCACTGATTTGCAACGTTTTAAAAAGTGAAACAATGAGCCGCGGCTTCAACTAGGCGCCGTTTTATAAATCCACCATAATATAAACTAATCGAAGCTTAATTAAACTAAATTAAAATCTGCAATAATAAATTATGTCTGAGGCGCGTTGTTATTGAAATATTAATTAATTAAATAAGCGTGGTATATGAATTGTACCACAAACGTGGTATTTACGAAACAGAAATCATATCAAACGAACAAAGTGAGCTGGATATTAATAACTGTGAATTTCTTACAGATCATATATACCACAATTTAACTTAGTATAACGATATTATCCATTTTAATAATAAAAAAAATATATATATAACTCATTTAAGAATTTATGTCGTATAATTTTTAATGGGAGATATATTTTATGCGAAAGCCAAAACGATGTAAAAACATATCCTAGCGCAAAAGCCAAAACTTTTTTAATTTGCATTCGTTTTTAATTATTTTTCAGATTTATTATCTTTAGAGGCATATCTGGGGTTGCGAACAAAACCGATGACAAAAATGGATAATTTCATAGAAATATTTTATATTTATTTAATCTTATTTATATTTCTACGGATAATATTATTTTATAGCGGATATTATAATTCAGATCAATAATAGTGTACTAATAATAAGAAATAAACATAGCTATTCTATATTTTATATAGAACTATAATAATATATAATATAATATACAATATCTATGGAAATAAAAAATTTTTTCTTTAAAATTATATTAAAAATGTACACCTATCTGTGAAATATGATATCAATGGTTATAATCTTTTACAGTCTGTCTTAGCCATAGACATCATATATCTATACAGTTATAGTGCATCATTTCTATTTAGTTATAGTGTAGCTAGTGTCTTTAGTTTTAGCTTATGCATGATATAAATATATTGTTTTTAATTTTATATTGTCTTATAAGTCATACATATAGAGTCATAGATTAACAAAACTGTATTCTAAGACATATTATAGTTATAGACTATGACATAAAGTATTAACCTGCTGTTGCTGCTGCTTCCCACCTTATTTCGGAGTTTCCTCCATGGCCCGGCATCACAAAGTTGTGCCCGTTCCCGCAAGTAACAAAGCAAATTTGGGCTGGCTAGAGCCTGATCTAGGTCATAACTCTGGGCACCGAACCATTTCTGTCTCAGCTGGATCCACCGGGGCATGAACACAGTTATAGGTGTTCGGCCGTCTCAGGGGCCCCTCCACATTCCTCGCAGATCGCTGAGTTTGTCCTACCCAGTCTGTGGTGGTACGATCTCAGGAGATATGAGTGTCCGGTTCTCAGCTGGCTGATGGCTACTTCATAGTTTCTAGATGGCTCAGGGGTCTGCCTCTACCCACAAAAGGTCGGACGGTTGTCATTCTCTTACTCCTGCTTTGTTTTCCCGATGTCTTTTCGTACTCTTGCTTTGGCGACTCTAAGAGGTAGTCGCACTTCCTGTTGATCTTTGGGTACTCCCTCTGCAATTCCCTACAACACCCCAGTGTGCGGGACCCACTGGAAGGTGACATGTCTCCCTGATTCATTGAGCCTCTGAAGGTTCTTCCTTGTTCGCGAGCCTGCTTCATCGTCCTGTCCGATCGGGCCTTGACTAAGTTTTTCAATCGCAGATTTAGAGTCTGTGAAGATCACAGACCTCTGCCACTTTAGGATGTTCGAAAGGATTGTAATCCTCTTTTCAATAGTTTTGCTTTCAGCAAGACAACTATCTGCAAGGCCAACAGCGGGCACCCCTCCTTCCGCCAGTCACTCCCCTCTCCACCAATCAATGCGAAGCAGCCTTCTGCAACACCGTTTGCTGCCACCGATCAATCTGTGTAAGCCTTCGTGTAGTAATCTTCATATGTTGGGATGGTCTCGTTTGCTTTAACCAGTTTTATTTCTTCTGGTTCTTCCATGTTGCATGATGTTTTCAGATTATAAATAAATGTATGGTCATTCGTCCACCTCCATGGGGCAACACACGTGGATTTCCTCACTTCATCCCTGGGCCAAGTGTTCAGATCGCATGTCTCACTCACATTCGTACCCATCTTCCAGTAATTGTCTTAGTCATGGTCTTATTATAGGTATTATAGTAACTATAAATGTTATTCTATCTCAATATGGTCTTATAGATCATTGGAATGACATACTTTAAATTTAACAGACTATTTATTTATGAATACGGCAAAATGGTCGAAAATTTAAATTCAAATATTTTGTAGTTAATTATCTATGAACTATTTCATTTAATTGGAGGGTTAATCAATATGGTCATATTAATATATTGATCATGATTCAAATTAAACACAGGTTCTTATTTAAATTATTCAGTGAAGTATAAGTTTGTATAATTGAAACGTATTGCATTATAAAGTATAATAATTTATACAATTTATTGATTTGTACATATTAGTTAGTATTGAATAATATGAATAGCATAATATCTATGATGACCACCTTTTGAAAGAATATTTGGACATATCCCATCAGTTTATTATATTGCAAATACCTGTTCTTCTACTAGTACTATATATTTCTTTATTTCGTAACGGTTTATTAAAAATATAATATTGATTTGATTGTGTTATTATCTTTCACCCGCATTGAAGAAAATGAAAATAAAACACTTCAAAATTTCTTTTTTATTCTGCATTCCGCTGTTTACAACAATTTGTTTTATATTTGACAGTTTTCTGTTTTATGTGCCTAATAGTCATATAAAAATCTATAAAGATGACTCTACCAGTATGGGCATTGAAGATAAATACATAGAAAACAACGATTTATATACCAAATTAAATCGAAATATCCATAAACTTCCAATGATTTTGGAAAAGCTGAAAGTGCCACAAAGAAAAACGAATTTTAGATTTCGTTATTCTGTACCCTATTTGACACTTCAAAAATTAGAACCAGTTACTTTGGATAATAAACCGCTAACAATTGAAGAAATAAAAAATTCAATCAAAGAAGAAAATTATACTGTTCCAAATGTATTACATTATATACTCCCCTACTATAAACCTCAATTGAAATTTCACCATCTTGTTTGTATTTTAAGTGGATTTTGGATAAATCGACCGAAGCGAATAATATTTTGGTATTATGAGTACCCCTCTGGATTATACTGGAACTACTTTATCAGGAATATTACCGCTCATAGGTCTCAAATAATAATGATAAAACGAGTTCCTCCAACAAACGTTTATTATATTCCTATAAGATCACGTGAACATAAAAGTGACATTATAAGAATCGAAGCTTTATTGATTTTTGGTGGAATATATCATGATATTGATGTAATTAGTTTGAAACCTCTTCATTATTTCAGAAAAATGTTTCCCTTTACAATTGGTCAAGAGTCTCCAACTGGACTTGGTAATGGAATTATTGTCAGTGAACCAAATGCAATATTTCTTAATATGTGGCATTTGGGATATCAACATTTCTCTGACAGACAATGGGCAGCCCATTCAGTCCAATTGCCATATTTTATGTCTTTAGTATGGCCAGATTGGGTTCACGTAGATAATTATTCATTGGTTCGACCAAACTGGATGAAACACGAATTGGATTGGATTTATGGGAAGCATCGAGTATGGGATTGGAGAAAAAACAATTACTGTATGCATTTATGGTACCGGAAGTATAATAAGTATCATGATTTCAAAACTATACTTAAAGTCGATTCTATGTTCGGGGATATGTTTCGATTCATCTTATTCGGAAAATAGTGGAAAACGAAATAATTATGTTCTAGATGTTGATTTTTAGATGGTTGTTAAAGAAGTTATTTATAATTCATGTTTATAATAGATTACGGTAAATAAATAAAGGCTTTTTAACAAAAGCCACTTAAATTAAAACATTGTTATCCTCTTTTTCTATTTTTTTATTTTTTATTTACAGTTCTATTTTTCGGTAAAACCAAATTAAATAATTGGAATGTTTTTTGTGAAACAAAATTATTAATATTGTATAATTCATGTATATAGAATAATTAATGTTCATGAATAATAATAATATAATACTAATATATAGACGCATATGCAAAAAGAATAAAGACTGTACATTTTGAATAAACATTTTTAACGCACCGTTAATTAAATTGGCGAATTTTATTTGTAAATAATATACCTATAGGCCATTATGGTTAACCATATAGATGACAAAAAACTTTAGAAAATCGATCATGGCTATTAAATTTTTATTATATCTTTGTTACCAAATATATTAATAGAAATTTATATTGACCTTTTCATACAATTAATTAATAAAACTAAAATAATGTAGATTTCATAGCTATACTATCTAGTTATAATTTATATTTTTTAAATATTATAGAATATCTTTTAATGAGTAGATTATTTGTAATATATTGTTCAAATTACGATTCGAACGCATCTAAAGTAGCATTTATAGATAAACTATCTTTGTTTAAGTATACCTATTACACATATATTCAAAATCAATGGCTAAAACCCAATTAAAAAAAAATCATTTTTTAAATATATTTATCATATATATATAACATGCAGGTCGTACTGAACGTTTTGAAAACTGGGGCGAACTGGACTAATCGGGCAGTTTCTGCAACTTAGAGCGCATGCTCTAATTTATCCTACTTAAAAATGACGACTAAAATGCGATTTTATGCTAATTATAAAGTGATATATTCAAAACTTTCCTACAACAATCCCAACTACATTTTCACAATTATATCAATATCAGGGAATTTAAGGGACCACGACCCCAATAATTTTAAATATTTGCGCCCTTGGCTAGTGAATATCCTGCCCCATAAACATCTTTTGACCCTCTGAAGCTGTAAGTGCTTATTTTGTAGTGATTGCCTATATAGATATCACTCGATCGCTGGGCATGTCTTTTTTTATTTTTTAAAAATTAGTACAAGCTGAAATAATTAAGACTCAAAATTCCCGTTAAAATCGAGCCTTTTATAAATCTCAACGTGAGCTTTCATCGTGAGTTTTCAAACCTTTGTCAAGCACGAAGCACTGCTTTTAAAAAAGCTGCATTAGGAAATCTTCGACTCTGAAGTACAATTTTATGATAACAAAAACTATTCCCAATTGATGTGGACACATTTATCCTCACGATGCAACTGTCTGTATTCAAAACTACTGTTGTGAAACATTCATTTACATCATCAATTGTCTGTTTTGAAGATATTCGAAAGATGCTCATTATTGCAGTTTTCCTTCATAAAAGAAGCTCAATTTCAGAGGTCATCAGAATTTATCAACTAATTTGTCAAAGATCGTTTTCTGCAGCAAAGATTTTGAAAATGTGGCTGCTGTGTCAAATGACACAATCTCTCATCAGTATTATGTCAATTCTATTATCCCACACAAGGACCGAACTCCTTAAAATCGGAATGTCGCCTCGTTTAGCCATGTTTGGTGACTTTTCAAAATAATACTGCAGCTATAGCTAAAGAGAAATGCAAAATTAAAGCTGAGTTTGAGAAAATCTATTTCTATTTATTATTCTTTGAGGGGCGATTTTCCAAAATATCGATGCCAAAATATTACCGAAGTTTTCATGATTTTGACATTCACAAATTACGAAATTACTTGTTTTGCAATAAGTCGGTAATATTTTCAAGGAATACGCCTATATATATAAGTACCATACCTGCTATACATAATATGTAGGTAACCTTTATATTTACATGCATTAGATATACAACCGTCATAATATATATATATATATAAAAAGATTGTCTAGTCAACTAGTCAAATTCAAGGTCACTAAAAAGATTGTTGCTAGTGTATATACAACTCATATATTGCTAGCATACTAAATTATTGTTGCCATCATTTTATTCTCATTCATGAAATATTTAAAATAGAAAAAAGAAGTCAGCCTTTAGTGGGCAGCGCATATAAATTACCAACAGTGAGTGATATAGTGAAAGTTAGATAAAATAAAAGAACAGTGTCAGGAGACAACGGCAGACAGGAGACCGTGGCAGAACCAACAAATACTCCAATTCATTTGTAACTCAAGCAATTTTTCTACGGAACAGTTTTCTTTCACAATTTGTACACTAAAACGGAAAACTAGGTATTACACCTGCTGAACAGTAGAGTAGGCAGGTATTTTGTTAAAGGATCGTGTATGTTTATTTTTAAATCAATGGTTTAAGCTGATTAATTTTTTATGTTCTTCTCTCATTGTACATAATTCCAATTCCTGGAAATAAAGTTTATCTTATGTTATCTTATCTTATTGAACAGTATTGTATAATATATATTTGAATATTTTATTTGAAATCGATCTATAAAAGTATATTTTAATAATATAAAATTATAACAATCATTTACTATATAATATATGGCCTAGCAACATTATATTCAGGCATAATTAGGCATGATTTATATAACACCAGAAATAGACCAGTCGATATCCACGTTTAGGTATAGCAAGGTGCAAATCAGTACTAAAACTGAATGCTCAAAATAATTTTGTTCATCTAAAAAAGCGTCAATAATTCAGAAAATAAGCAATTTTTTAATATTATCAATTTTCCGATGATATTTTAGAAAATCGCTAATCTTTTTAACAATATCTTTTCGTTAATATTCCAGAAATTTGGTAATATTTTCATGCTATATTCTTAGTTAATATTTTCAACAGAGAGTATTTTATTTTTCATTAAATTTTCAAACAATATATATACCATGCATTTTTGTGATAAATAAAATACAATCTTTTAGTAAAAAAGCACATCTAAAAATAGATAATCTTTTAAATATCGGAATTCCCAGACAACAATCAATTATCACGAGTTTTATGCCTGTTGTCTCAACAGATGACCTATTTTTTAGATTATTTCGTTTTTTAAATCCAGTTTTATTTTTTCCAATTTTTTAATTTTAAATTATTCTATGATACAGAGATGTTTCTATGGTTATGATGATATTCATAAACGTCTAGCTATATACATGTATAGGTTTCAGCGGAAAGTTTTGTCGTTTTGATATATACCGAGATAGCAGAAAGCAGAAATTAAAAATTAAGATTTTGGATTTTCCAAATAAAGTCTGTGGTTAGTAAAGTAAATTGATGGCAGAAAAGAACGTTCGTTTGTTTCACCAAGCTCCGTACTCTCCTGATTTAAACATGTGCGATCGGATGATATTTCCGATGCTGTAAATGAAAAGGAAGAATATTGAATTATTGACTGGCGAAGTTTTGCAAAAATTATTTTTGATGAATCTTTGCAAAATTTAGGACCAGAAACAATGCATAAAGAAGTAACAAAATTAATTGAACATTGTAGAAAAGTGATTGATGCAGGTGGTAATATTGTTTAAATAAATGTATACATTTTATACACTATAATAAAAATGGATTTAATTTTTTTTAAATAAAACTGGTTTTAAAGAACGAAATTTTTTTCGTGTTGACCTATACTAAAAAAATGTTTTCGATGTCCCAAAATTTATAGCACAATGTATATCAATAGGTATATACGTCATTATATAGAACAATAAAAAATACTTATTAACAAAAATTTATTTAAAATCCTTTTATAAAAGTATAGCAATAATATAAAATTATAACAATCATTTAATTATACGTATATAACATATAATATGGGCTAGCAACATTATATTGTTAAAATAGAAATTTATTCAGGCATAATTAGGCATGATTTATATAACACCAGAAATAGACCAAATCAGTACTGAAACTGAATGCTCAAAATAATTTTGTTCATCTAAAAAAGCGTCAATAATTCAGAAAATAAGCCAATTTTAATATTATCAATTTTCCGTTGATATTTTAGAAATTCGGTAATATTTTCAAATTTCGTTAATATTTTATTAATAGATTTAACCTCGAATATCTCTGAAATTACGTAAGTGACAATAATAATATTTTTTCAATATGTATTATTTACATAAATTTTATGAATTTTATTAATTTCTGTAACTTGGCGATATTTTGCAATTCCGTAACTTATTTTTTTTTCGTTAAAATTTTGAAAATCGTCGACAATAACAGATATAGGAAACAAGCTATATTCACAATATACTATAACTTACGATAGTGGGGCAGCATAGCAAACCCTTTGTGCATTTTATGATACAAGCACCAAATTTGGCACAAATGTACATTAAATTAATACGTTGCGAACATTTTAAGATATTGGGCCACTTGAAATTCTCTCATTAAGTCCGCCATATTGGATTTCAAAATGGCCGCCGCTTGACATCTACGTTTGATATTATCTAAGGACATAATGCAGCTATTTACTTGATTCTGGTATTTAAATGTATGTTTGTGGGGGCAATGAATCCAATGGTACCAATTTAAACTTGATATTGTCAATTATTGGCCTAAATTTGCTAAAAAAAACTTTAAAAAAATAAAATATGGAAAGTACATGTATGTTGTGGACTCACTTTTATGTGCAGTTCCCTTCACAGTCACAAAGGGCTGTACATTGAAGGGAAGCCTTTTTACACTTACAGCGTCTCACACAACCTTTCTTGCACTTGCAAGAAACCAGCTCAATGCAGCTGTGAGCTGCCTCAGGTAGCCTGGTCCAGTAAGGTGTGTACTGTCATACAATCCTTAACCAACCCCAGTTGGTTGGTGGAGGGAGCTCTGGTGCTGGCAGCAGTATCTGAACCCACACATGTCTACCTTGATTCACTGCCCTCTTGACATGTTCCTTCAGAGCTGCCTTCGATGGAGGGATGATCTGCACATCATTTCCTCCTGGCCTTGTTAATGTCTGTGCATTTGCTGGTTCGATCATACAACAGGATGCTGAAGCTCTCGATGATGCGCATAGCATCGTCTGGGATGTCACGTAGTGCAGAGGACAGCAGTAGCAGCGCCTCAATGAGTTCTGGCAGTACCGTCAAGATTTCCCACGGAGTTTTCTTGGCACGTTTAGCAAAACTAGACACTGTGTCACATCCAGTTAGAGCGTGGAACATTGGCAGTGCACGAGCCTTCTCTCGTCCCAATCCAGCTGATATTTCGAGTGCTACTAGGTATCGGAAACTATTGCCTGTTCCGAATGCCAGCCACAGTTTGGTTGCAACTCCTGTGCCAGAGAGACACTGCCAGCACCACAACATCGGTGTCTATACGTTCCGGATGAGTATTGCATTCCATGCTGGAATGCATGAGATGCATGCAGCCACATCAGAGTGTCAGCTTCTTCATGGCCTTATCCCCGCTTAGCACGTGTACTACCATTCAGTGAAGCAGCAAGGTAAGTATCCCAGACCAGATCCAGGCGTGACACTGTTTGCAATTTCGTGGACATATATGGAATGAAGATGTGTTGTGAATAATCTTCAAATGTCCTTGATGATGCCGGCTTCAGAATCTGGACGATAGCTGCTCCATCAAGCACAATACAGGTTGTTACAGGAGTCTCTGTCTTTGCGTCGATTCTGCAGACACCTTCCACCAGCAGACAGTGCAAAAGGACATGCCTAATTCTCGTGACCAAAGAACTCCTCAAAGGTTCCATCTCTCGTTTGGCAGCCAATCTACATGCATGCGCAGCGAAGAGTTCACGGTCATTCTTGACTAAGGCGAGCGGTTGCTGACCTTTGCTCTGGCTTCTTGGAGTGAAAGTGGTGAACACCTTCAGCTTATTACTATGAATGGGGTTGTCCAAATCCTTTGTTCTGTCCAACAGACCCTTTCTGCCGAAAGCCTCAAACTTTTTTTGGCCAATCCTCTTAACATTCATCACGGTCTCCAAGGCAGTAGGACCAGCAATATAATTGTGTCAAGTTTAAGTAAATCTTGACTCTCCTCCTCGAATGGGTGGCCTATCTCCTGTATGACACCGACAAGAGAGAGAAAATCTTTCACAAAAGAGGCCTGTACACTTGGCGTCTGAACATGATTACGGGTGTCTGCTGTCTGCTGTCTCGAGTGTTGGTTCATATCATGGAATTCTGAGATCACGCTGGCAACTTCTGGTCCCGCAACCATCCAGCGACGTAGAGCACTAGGGTTGTCAGTGAGCCCAACTGCTCCATCGTCTCCTTTGATGCAAGAATTATTCTGCTCATGTACCTGGTCAATTGGGATTGAAGAGAACACCCTCTGTGTTTTCTGAATGGTGAAGTGACCTTCCCTGAATTCCCTGGTTACATCTGGGAGTTTGGTGGTGAGTTCGGCCATGTCCTTCAGGTGCACTGAAATCCACCTAGCATAATGGGTATGATCCAGTGCTTGGAACCAGGGGACCAGCTCTGTCATAGCATCGAGGTGCATCATGAACGATCCCTGTTTGAGAGAACGCACATATGTACACTAGAACGCTATAGTGCTGCTGCAGACATTTGATGGGATCTTTTTTGTGCGCAAGACATGGGATGCTCGCAGGAATGAGTCTGCTGTCCCTACTGTATCAATCTCGGCTTCCACAAGTACTTGCACCCAACCACTCCCCTGCAGAAAGTTACATACTATTTTCAGTGCCGCCATCTCCAAACACCACCACAATCTGGTCTTTACCATATCTCTCTGGCCACTTCCACTGTATCTGCTTGGCTAAAGCAAACAGTGGCTGATAAAAGTGACCACGACAGGTGTCTGTCCCGGATTCAGGTGTTCCACAGCATTCTTCACGACGTCCATTGAGTGCCGGATCATTACCACTGTGTGGGCATTCTCTAGGAAGACTGAAGGCAGCGACGTTTGGGCGATGACTCGAGCATCTGGTGGCAGTCAGCTGGAATGAAATGCTGTCCAAGATAAATTTTCATTGCCCACTATATCAGTATTTTCTTCCAGGACTTGCTTTGCATTGCCTAGCCATTAATATTTTTCATCAGTGTGTCGTTTGAAGTTTCCTCTGGTCAATGATTCCACTGTAGCAACTGGGACAGGCGACTTCTTGATGCTGCTAGTGACAAGTGTAGTAGTGCGGCAAGGGGGCGACTGTCTTGGACCGTGCATCTCCAGATTCTCCAACATTGATGATGCTCCGATCCACTTCTTCCTTAGTGTAAGAAGGATGTTGTATGAGGGAGATAGCTGTACCATGGAAGGAGTCCTTTGATGTTGTTGCACTGGGGTTGA
>JAUZNC010015616.1:0-21078 GCA_034780395.1 Vannuccia rotundouncinata | reverse complement strand
ATTCCCTTCCGATATCGATGTAGTCCTACTGTTGCAAATATCTGCTTGTTAATATTAATTGACTTCAGCGCATCTTAGTGGAGGTGATTTTTATAGCTTCATGAAAATGCAATGACCATTGTTTCGTATTCTTAAACATAGTTGACCTCGAATTAAAAAGTACTTTTATCGTTGAATTCACATGTCTTACAGTGACTCCAATATTTACTTGTCAATTTATACTTAAAAAGAAATATGCCAACAATAATTGGGTAATAATATAGCTTATCATCCTCTTTACAGTTTTACATGACTTGACTTTTCAATACTATCATTAAAAATTGTATTAGTTATTTTTCCATTTATACAATTAACATACTAAATGTCAAATTGAAATACATAAGAAATACTCATTTTGATAAAATAACGTGAAATAAACCTTTCACAAATTTTTAATTTTTTTCTATTTAACCAATATAACAATAACGTTTTACTAAATTTTCATATGATAAACATCAGCTAAAATGATGCTAAAACTTTAATGCGCATTTGTAAGGACTTGCAAGATATATAAGATTTATTATCAAATAGTTTTTTCTGCTGATTCTCAATATTATTTAATAAAATTATTTTATAAATTGTATCATATTATCTATGAATTAGGAAATTCATGTGTTGAAGAGAACATTAACATAACATTAGTTTCTAATTTAAATGCAATGAGTGTATAGTTTTCTCTTTTTTATTCAAGTATGTTTAAAAGCGAGCAAGACCGAAGTTATGCACATAGGAAGTACCTCAAAGAACCCACATCCACACCACTGCAGAACCTCTGACAACATACGAGGATTTCTGCTACCAAGGCTACCAAGTAAAATACCAGTCAAACAGCTTTTTAGAAACGGGGACAACTCAACCGGGACATCAGCTGGCTTATACAAATATGGGTTTCATCAGCTAGCTAGTTAGTGTTTCTATACAGTACTGAAGCTTTTACTCTTACTGAAATATAAATAAATGAACTCCACGCGTTGCAAACTTCTTAGTTCTTTGTCTAGGTATACACTACCTGCACATATTATTTATATTTCAAAGATATTATTTTTTTAGATTACTGCTTAAAATGTTTAAAATATTTAAATGGAAACATTCCAAACATTAAACTAAATATATAATTTTAAATGCGTATGTCTTTACCTCGTATATTTTTTACCTCTAAATTTCATTGCATGTCAATGAAATATGCCCATATTGTAATAGAAGACCTAAATATCAAAGATGGTCTCTAGTGTATCAAGAAAATGAGAATCAGCACATTTCTATCTTGAAACTATACCTGGACGATTGATTGATTTTACAATATGATTGTTAATAATTCATGAAATTTCGCTCATTACACAAAATATGAAATTGCATATTGATAATTTTTATTTTTTTGGCTGTATATATTCTGTTCTTTGATATTTTCTTTTACATTAGTAGTGTACTTTTCAGCATATATCAAAATATTATAAATACTGATCTATATATAAATACAATTTTATTTTATTTTCTGTTACAATGATAAATTTTCTAATTTATATTTATTATCACGTTTCTAATGTATGTGCTAATCTACAGTAGTATCTATATTAATACTAATCTATCTAATTTTTTTGTTTAAAAGTAGATAAAAAACCTTTCTAAAATACTAAATTTTGTTGTGATCCAGTATAAAATTATTTTAGAATAATTGTTAATATTTAATTTTGTTTTTCTGTATTATTATTATTTTCAAATACAATCATAATTTTAAATAAGAAGTATGTAAATCGCAACTGCTAGAGATATATTGTTAATATATACAGAGGCCAGGATTGTTTTTAATGAACCAGCTATTACGGTATATTCTGAATAATATTTATAAGAAAGTAGATCTGAACGAAATGTTTTGTAATTTATATTTTTTATACTGCATGTTATTATATAAATGTTCTAGAATATGTCGTGATTCAGCATAAGTTTTATATAAAATATTTTCGCAAAGTCAATGTTATTGTTGAAATGAATTCACACAAGCTGAATTGATTTTGGAATATTAAAAAATATCTTTAACAAAAATATTAATTTTTTGGTCAAATTATTTGTCAAAATATTATTATAAAATTATGCCTTAATCATGACCACTAATAAGGTGTACGCTCATTGGGGACTATCATTATGTATCAGAGTGGATCATACCAAACAAACCCATTAAGGGTCGCTAAACTTCCGACTAGTCCGAACCTGCACGAGACAACACCCCCGGCATTGCTAATCAGCGTTTCAACCACCCTAAGTAAAAAGCCAAGTCTGGCACAGCTATGGCAGCTAGAATTAAACCAAAAATGGGCCAGGTCTGCGAACACAAAGCTTGCCATAAAATCGCCATAATTCTGGAAAACCAAACAAGTGCTATAACACAGCCAGACTAAATAATGAATTACCAGATTCAGCATGACCATGTCTGGTCCTAATCTGG
This sequence comes from Vannuccia rotundouncinata, assembly GCA_034780395.1. Taxonomy (NCBI): domain Eukaryota; kingdom Metazoa; phylum Platyhelminthes; order Proseriata; family Coelogynoporidae; genus Vannuccia; species Vannuccia rotundouncinata. The sequence goes on along the minus strand of JAUZNC010015616.1, from coordinate 18,599 downwards.
CAATCCAGAAGTTTAATTTACCGTAACAAAGCAAGAATTGCGTGACTGCGCCAAAAATGGCGCATATAGTTCGGGATCTCAGAGGGTTTTAATCAAAATATTTGGTGCAAAAGGTTTAATACTTTTATCAAGTAGTATGACCCATGAGATGTTCAAATATGAAAGTCTCAGAATTATAGTTTCAGAAATGGTACATTATTTTTTATAAGCATTTTAGTGTTTTTCCATATTAAAGAATTGGAGAAATTTATTTGGTTTTTACCCAATTTTGATGAAAATGCACATTTTAAACAAAATAAAAAAGTTTTTTATATTTTTGAATAAATTTATGAATATCAATTTGTTCATCTAAGCGTTTTTAACATATTTCAAACAAAATTAGATGGATAAGTCAAACTAATTATTTTCTAGAAACATTTGAATAATAGTTCTCAAGCTAAAACATGCACAAAATAGGCTATAGTACTATTAGTAATTCGTTTTGCTTGTAATATGTAGAAAACGATTAGATAAACAAAATTATATGCATCAATTTATTCAAAATATCAATTTGTTTAAAATGTGCATTTTCATGAAAATTTGGTAAAAACAAAAGAAATTTCTCCTATTATTTATGGAAAAACACTAAAATGCTCATAAAAAATAATGTACAATTTCTGCAACTTAAGTCTTACATATTTGAACATCTCATGGATCATACTACTTGATAAAAGTATCAATCCTTTTACACCAAATATTTTGATTAAAACCCTCTGTGATCCCGGAATAATATATCTCTTTTTGCTTGGCCACTCGGACATCCAGTTTCAATTTGAACAACAATATATACAACAAACGATTAAATCAATGCTCTAATTTATATAGATGGGAAATATATCTTCATTATACGCAATTGTAATCAGGACGGTATCCAGAGGCATTTGTTTACAGCAGCCCGAATTTACGAAAGAATCAAAAGAAACAAGTAGCAAAAAATGCAGACTGACCTTTATTATTTATAGTTTCTGAAATAAACTTTACTGTGGCCCAGCCTTAGTTAAGGGATTGGAATAGTAATCTAACGTGATGCATTTATAAATAGGAAATTTCAGCCTTTTTAATACAATTATCAACAATAATAATAAATTACTAATTCTCCTGACATTTAAAATGTCGTTGGGGTATGTGTGCGTGAGTTTTCGGTATATTTAAAATATAGTCATGATAGCAATAAAGTTATAAGCACTGAAAAATATTTGTAATCCTTTAGAATATTATATTAATAATTCCTTTTTAAATAAAAAATAAATTGTTTTAGTTAAACAGAAATAAAGTAAAATGTTTACGATTAAAAGCAAAAATTTATGATAGGGTGTCTCCGTGTGACTTCGTAGTGTCGGTTACAAGTATAATAAAAATTTACGCTCCAGATTTTTTCATCCAAAAACAGTGTTGATGTTTACAATATTTCAAGAATGCTTATGGAATGCAGAGGATAGAGAGTAATCGTCTTGCTATTCTGTCAAACAATGTACAACATTATAGTGGACATTTTTACAGCTGGTTCATTGTTATTGTCAATTTCCCTGTGTATTATATTACATAAGAACAATATATGATTTGAATATCTTTTTTAAATGGATGTTGAATATAAGTAGGTTTGTTTATTTATTTATTTATTCTAAACAAAAAACTCTATTAATTCACATTCTAACATTAAATTAAAACAATTTTGACAACATACATTAAATTGTAAATTAAATTGTTTCCAAATTATTTTAATTATTGTATTTTGTAAATTAAAATGCTTACTCACAAAGAATTATTTGATATGGAATAAGATTAGTACAGCATTAAATCATCCAATGAAATTTCGTTGTGCAGTCATTAATTTATCCAAGCTGCTATACGTATAATAAGAAAATCTTTTCCTCTCTTCATAATAAGGAAACATCGGAGTGGAATCCTGAATCGTGATATATAGAACTCTTAAAAACAGTGAGTGATTATTTTTTTCATATGTTGTTTTAAAATGTTAATTGTAGTAAACCATGCATTTTATTATTATGATGATTACAGGATAATAAACACTTTCTAAAATAACTATTTCATAATAAGTTAGGCAATTTTTTAATCATTTAATATAAAAAAATGTGAACATTAGGTTTATATTTAAGTATAAATTGAGTAATTAAGTAATACATTACTTGGCGAAGCTTAATTTCACAAACCTAGTGACACTGAGTAATTCAGTTTCTTTTACTTATTTATTCAAGTAACAATTTCAAATAAACACTATTAGAAACCATTACTTAATAGAATAACTGACAATAAACAGTTAAATTTTATAAAATATATTCAAACCGATTAATAAAAAATATTATTTTCATTTATATTTTTTTTAAATTTTATAATTTTTTTAATATGAAGGTAATAATAATAGCTACTAAAATGCAATAATTAAATGAAAATATTTGTGATTAGTTACATGATAATTCACTAAAAAAAATCTATCTCTTTTAGTAGATGTGTTTCAAGCCATTAGCCATAATTTAGAAAAAACAAAACTGCCAGTAAGATGTCAACTCGTTTTAACTGATAAAAATAGATTAAGAAATGATTCAGTCTTAGAGAAACAAATGATGTCTATTATAAGAACTAAATTATATTATAATGTCTTATTTCAAGTCTTCGGTATCACTAATCTGATTTGACTTTTTACAGAATGGCTGAATATCAATCGCCTCAATCTCAACAAATTGTTTTTCTTGGTGACGGATCAGTAGGCAAAACCTCTCTGATTCAGCGCTTCCTGTTCGACCGATTTGACCAAGTGCACCGATCTACGGTAGAAGATATCTATCACCGAAGATACCTCGTTAATGATATATATCCGCTAAAGGTAGAAATTATTGACACTAGCGGTACATATGTGTTCCCTGAAATGCGACGTCTGCGAATTTCAAAGGCCACCGGCTTTGTTCTTGTTCTATCACTGACAGAAATCAATTCTTTGCATCGTCTGCATGATATCATCACACAGATACGGGATCTGCGATCAATACCCGTGAAAACCGGAGAGAACGGTCATGACAGTGTGAATCGATTTCCGCCTCTTTTGATAGCCGCCAATAAGCTCGATTGTTGGTTGGAGCGGGAAATCTCTGACGTGGACCTCTCTGAATGGCTGGAGAAGGAAGGTCTCCATTCAGATCAATTGGTGCTCACGTCGGCTAAGGAAGACGACGGTGTATGGACAATATTTGCCTCGCTGTGGCAACAGCACTCTGCAACTCTTAAAAATAGCATAGATTCCAATAATATCCCCGATAGGCCCCCTGTGCACACGACCTCCAACACAAGTATTCTTGAGAGGCTCCGACGGTTTAGTGCTTATGCCGTTCTGGCACAGGGGGTTGATACAACCACATCATTACTGTCTGGAAGTAAGGACTCCAGTCCTGGGGACAATGGACTAATCTCATCAACGGATCATGCAGCCTGTCAATCCAAAATAAAAAAATCTTTACCAAGAAGAAGTGTTGGACCACTGGCTAGCCATCAAGGCTCAGCAAGTCAGCATTCTCCTGAACATGTATTCCACGTTGATTGTAATATTTCTTAATGAAATTAATATAATTATTCTATTTTGTATTATTTTACACATTTTTACCTTGAAAAACTCATTAATTCAACTACATGTATACATACATATATATATATATATACATACATAGGATAACGAATTTATATTACGGATACTCATTCGCAAATTCAGATAACATTCAAGTTAAGATCCAACTCACACGAGCGGGTCTGATACGAGTGAGTATGATTATATATTCCTCAATATTTAGTTCATCTTTTCTTTATCACAATTATAACGTGAATTTTATTTTGAAGGGTTTTGTAAATATAATATGAACTTAGTCTGATTAAAAGACAACCCATTCTGGGCATGTTTATTAATTTTATTTTTGTTATATTCATTCTGGGTGTTTACGTTGTATCTCGTCTATATTTTGACTTTTCAACATTTTATTCTAATTCAAATTTAATATTTACAAATTTTCAAACATTTTTTAACAATTGTTGTTTCAAGTTATCATTGTTAGAAATTTGAAAACAGTTCAATATATATATATATCATTGTTTAAGGCGATTTCATTGAAAGGCGATTTATTCTAGAATTTTAAATAGATTTTATTTTATTGATTATATGAAATTTTAGATTGTTCATTACATCTATTAAAATGAAATAAACTGTGTCATTGAAAGGCGATTTATTCTTTCTAATAATCAAAAGATATTCAAGATTTATTTTTCCCTCGCGAACAAACTTCGAAGCGTAAAAAGTCATGTAATTTTTTTTTAATCAAAGGGTATCCGATATAATATATTTTTTACGATAGATAAAAGAATAATTTTTTAAACATAGACAAAATGCAAATGCCGATTTTTTTTTATATATGTCCGATGTTTACCTATACAGGATGCATATGATGTGAACTTTCTTTTTTTTATTTTAATTATTACACATTTTACTTACAGTTTATTTGGGTTTCCTCTGCGAACGAGTAACTTACAGCTAACGGATTTTCACTCCTCAACACGGGTTAGTAATTAATCAAATTTAGACAAAAAATAACAAGGAAACATTGGAAAACTGTTACATCCGGAACAAATAGTTATTCATCGTTAATATTTCTCGTGGATATTAGTTATTATTTGTTCATGGTAAATTGTATTATATAAATTTAAAAACATTAAATTAAACTAATTTGTTTCTATTCAATATTTTTAACGAATATACGATAAACTGAAGAAAACTCATGAATAAATTATAACAAAAAATATTGATAATTTTGTAAATATTTTATGTGGGCAACGCTATAGAAATAAATGTATTATAGGCAATATTTTATTCTTTATTGATAGTATGTATAAAAAATCGTTAATAGAAATAAATATGCATAATCGGAACAAATTTTACACCATAAAAACTTGCATATCAGTTTTTTATATAAAATGAAATTCGATTTTACCTTGAATTTCGTAAACGTCTTTTCAATTATCTGGATTTCAATAGCTCTATGATGAACTTCGTCTTTTGCAAAAAAGAATTGGGAGTATTAACAGAATAACATTTTTCGCATCTCAATTTTTTCTTTCATCCGCTTTTCTTGTTTCTGTCTACTTCATTCAAAATAGGAAGATTTGTTCATTTTTCATTGAGTGATTTGTCACAATTTAATAATTTAAACAAACTGAAATATACTATAGTGTCTGTCAGTCTCCTTTGTAATTTGTCTATATTATGGATTGTAATAAATTCATACCTAGATATTTTGACATTCTCGTGATTTATAATATTAGTAAAATGAAACATTTCATATTACTTACTTCCAACGTTCTATTTTTGCCACTGAATAAAGGTTACTATTTAACACAAATATTACAACATGACCATATAATTTTAAAATGTCATCCATTTAGTATCATCATTAGTTTCATAACCATTGAGGTCGTGCGAAGCTAATCGCCACATAATCTTCTTCTATCTTTCTCTAACCTGGGAAGGCTCTCCTGTAGCATCGCATTTCAAATTCACTCTCTTTTTCTATGCCTCATGTGAGTGAGGTTCCACGCTTCACAACCCTAAGTAAGTGTAAATAAAACGATGGCTTGTATCACTTGGAATTAATTAGCAAGAGGGATTCCTTTGGGATTCCAATTATTTGCCGAAACTGCTTTTATTCCTGGTAAAAATGTTTTAAATCATACAATCGAAGTTAATTAAACTTCATATTAATACTCTACATTGTTTAGGCAATAATAATTAAGATTATTTCTAAATTATTAATCCTTGTAGAAGACCTTTATTTCTTTTCGACACTTTTAAGTAAATATAACATATGCAAATGTTTTAAATGCATTTAATTTAATCATTGTTACTGGAAAATCCTTTACTTAACAAAGTATCTCTCACACAAAATTGCATTAGCGAAGAAATAATATAAAATAATGAATATCTGTTTTATAAATATTGCATTATTATTTACATCAGCTTACAACAGAATCAGTCACTAACAATGTTAGTAGTATATATGGGGTGATTTAGTTGTTCCACTGACCTTTATAATAAGAATATAACGAAATACAAGAAAGGCAGTGAAAAAATAAACTTCTTGTCATCTCTTCTGAAAGAAGATTGGGTTGTTTTATTGTGAAAAATATAGCGAAGGAGGCTTTGATAACCATTCATATGGAGGCTAATTGTTTATTGAAATTTTATTTCAAATACTTGAAATGGTGTAATTAAGTGCTAAATTACCAAAAATTACTAAATTAACACATTTGCATTGGCCAAATATCATTTGTTTTTAGAAATATGTGCTGTTAGACATTATAAATGTTCCGTTCTTTAGGGACGAAATCAATTTTTAAAACTTTATCATGTGTTTAGAAGATTTTTATTTACAGTGTGGCCTACCCTGTAATTATGTGGCTAGCTAATTAATTAATTGAAATGTATTACCCCTGGACGGTGTATTTGCAACAACTCTTAGTTATGTTTAGACGTTTTATTAGGAGGTAGTCTGCAAAAGTTGCCACCCCGAAAGTATTTGGGTATATAACTATTTGTTACTCGAACCATATCTATCACATATCCATTCAATCAAATTCTGTTTTAGCGCCGCTGTCGATATAATTATGTAATTAATGGAATTGTCTGAATAAATTTACGTGATGGATTTACGTGATTCATTTTCAGATCATATAGTTAGCGGAGTTTCGATTAGAAGATTTTTACGTTATTGTGTTGTCAATGTTTGTCCCTGGAACAGACACCAGACTTCGGTCACATTTTAAGCTCGAAAAGTATTATCTTTAAATAGGAATAAAGACAACAAAAGAAAACATGACAAGTCAAGATAATCATGACAATATATAAAGAAATGAATGAGAATTAATATATTAAAAACTAAATTCACTGATTAATTATATCTTATAAATTAAAAATTAAAAATATGAATTCAGTATATTTTAAAATTGTTTTTAAAAAATCAGAAGTAAAATAATTATCTATACATATAACGTCGATATTTGAACCATTTATGTTATTTAAAAGGTTTTGTATATCATTTAAAACAAAAAAAGATATATTTGATTTGAAAATGAGAACAAATATTAACCATTTATTTTTCTAAACTATTTTTATGTTTCTTCAAAACTCAATACATAAAAGCTTCTCATAATTGAATTAAGTAATATAGAACATAGCAAATGTTGCCTTTTTATATAAAGTATTGGTATCTTCAATTTTCCAAAGGAATACATTCATTTAAATTTAAATATATTCCTTTCAACGAATAGAGTAAGTAGATACATGTTTGATTTAAAGAGATACATTTCTAAAGTAGAATAAAGCAAACTTTTGGTGATCTTGAGCTTGTTAACTTGTTAACTTGTTAAAATGTTAACTTGTTCTTATTAAAAATTATTTTTACTTCCTTTTTGTTTTTAATATCCCACTAATCTGACAAATATCGTAAATTAATTTATTGCTGCAACTAACTAAAGTTTTAATATTATCAACAGTAAATGAATTGTTAATTTGTAAGTATTGTAAGTATTAATAGCACTTAATTATTTTATTGTATAGAATACTATAGTACTCTATAGAATTATAAACTTATAAGTATCATTGTGTGGTGAATTTGTGTGAATATAACCAAATTTACTGATATATCAATTTTTTTGTCATTTAGATACACATTTTCTAGCATTTGAGTCATTGTGACATATTTTCCTTTGTGACATTAAAGCGATATATAAGCTTTTTTCTAATAAGTAACTGAAATCTGTGCTACAAGTAATCGCTTGCGTTAATTTTTTTTATATTAAACATGTTTCTGTTTTTATAAATATTTTAAATGTGAAAGTATGTAATGGAAAACGATGCATGCGTAGTACCATATATACAAATACAATATAATAAACATTTACGTTTGAAATTTTGCCTTATTTTTTTAATATACAGATATTTTTCTAAAACGATATTTAAGGCGACTTACATATCCACGAAAAATGTTCTACAAAGATTTAACTATTCTATCAAATTGTTTTACCCCCCAATATTAGCAAAACTATAGTCTGTATGGTTTTATAGAATCATTTTTGTTTTGTTGTTAATCAGGTAATTGGTATTTTGTAATTAGTTACTTGACTATGCGTTTTTACTTGAACTTTCATAGTTGGGAATCCAGAGAAGCAAAAATTTATTTTTTCGATAATGCCTTTTAGAATTTATGATAATGAATTTAATAGTTAACAAGGCCTTCGACACGATCAGGCATTTCAACCTATTCAACAAGCTGAATGAGCTACCAATTCAAATGGAAATCCTTAATTGGATCAGCGCCTACATCGGCAAACACAGCCACCAAATTAAGTTAATGGGAGAATCTCCGGCAAATTTTACACCAATTCAGGCGTCATACAATGCTCAGTAATAGGACCCCTTCCCTTTTAACAATGCAGCGTCAGACCTCCAACCAAAATCCATGACGAATATAATAATTATATACACCGACGACACCTACATCTTCATCGCCCGGAAATCATCGACAAAACTCAAGGAGAACTTCAAAGCATCATATCATGCAAATAACCTTGAAATAAACGAAACTAAGACCAATTAAATCATTTTACAAGACCACGCAACAAGTACGCTCCTCCCAGTAAAATGTCATAAGTGAAAACGCCATTGAATTTCTTAAAAGGGATCCAATATCCCTCCCCTCGTAAACGTGATATTAACCGGCAAAACAAGGGTGAAGTGGTAGCGGAAACTTTAATTAATTTAAATGTCAAAATGACCTACAAAAAAAATAATATACTTAAATTTCGTTTTATAATTGTTTAATAAGTTATTCATCAGCACTATTATAAGGTATACTTAATTTATATCATTTTAATGTTCTTTTTATGATTTTTGCTGAAAACGTTTGTAAACATTTTTCTGTTACAGTTTTAATTTTAAATTGAACATATGAAATACATTTTATTATGAAAAGTGTTACATGCATGCATTCAACACAGTAAAAGTAATTATAAAACTTTTTAACTTATACGTATATCCAACTATGATTTCAGAATGTTGCTGCAGTTAAATGATGAATAGTATAATAACTAGCTGTATTAAAATAGCTGGTTTCCTTTTAAAAAATTTAAATCATTTTTTTAAAATGATTAACATTTATATATTCTTTTACCACAAATGCTATATTGTAAATATTTAATGTACCGTATTGATTTATTTAATAATCATATAAATATTTATTCGAATTAACTGCCAAAACTATAATGAATAACATTTATAAAAACCATAAGGAATTTGAAAAGAAAGCTAAATTACTTCTTTTATTGTATTTTACCTGCATTTTTATATTTGTGTTATGTGTCTCACTCCACATTATTAGAATAGTATAGTAAACATTTTTTATGTTACATCGAAAACCAGAAACAATAACGTTTTCTGCTAAGTTTTAATATTCATACCAAATAAACGGCTGCTCAAGCATCAAGGATCAAATAAATCCGATCAAAGGAAGATGGTACTCAGAAATTACTAATTACAAATAAATCTGGTATAATTGGGTATTATAGTCGGTCTTCTAAATATAAATCTGATTCGTATAAAATTATCTTAAGCAAATATATACTGCTTGCTTAGAGTAAAAGAATTCCTTACTGGAATATTTTGTTAATTTTAATTGTAGCATTTAGATGAATTTATACGACTGTCAAATTGTTTTTCATGTGATTTAGCCAAGTACGATAAGTACTTTAAAACGTTTCCTTAAATTTAAATATTTAAAAAATAATTAATAAATATATTTAAATACTAAGAAATTTTGGAACTTGAATCAATTATGTAAAAACAGTTTATTTTGCGATTTCATAATTAATCAATAAATACATATATTTGTTTGCAGTAAAGTCTAAATACTCAATAAATATGAAATACATATTATACAGCGCAATTTAGTTTGCCTAAAACATTAATTCACTTTGTACAACATTAAATTATGTATTCTTGAGATTTCTTAATTTCTAAATAATTCTACATCAAATTCTTAACATCTGTCTTAATCTTTCTTTCTAACACATTTCTTCCCTATGTCCATGTACACTTTTCATGATTACTGTTCATGTTGTCTTCTATTAACTTATTTTCCTTTTCTCTTACTTCCACATTCAAACGGTGGTAGATATAAGGAATAACGAAAGTCTTTGCATCGAGAATATTTTCTCAAATAAATTAGTTGATTGTCTAAAAGCTTTTGTTTCATTTTATAAGCAGCTGTTATGCTAATTATTAAAACATATAGATAATCTATTTGTCCAAAACATAGTCAAAACAAAACTATCGTGATTAGGCGGATAATTTCATTTGACATAGTATTATCCTAAATTTTATTTGTCAAATGAAGGCTTTTGATAAAACGAGTAAAAATGGTACAATAGTTTATCAATATAAGGGCTGCATACAGCTTATTGATACTGCATACAATTGATTATTTTTTAAATAATATTTCAAAATGCCACATAGATAATATTTCATTGAACACCTAACTTACTTGTCAACATATAAAAAGAAAATGAGTTATTTTCCTCAATTATTATAAATTATAGAACAAATACAGTTCATTTTACATAATTTGGAAAATTATTATATTTAAATAATAGAAGAGGATTATTTTTAACATTCCTAACTAAGCAGCATATAGAAGACGCAATTGTAGAGCAATTACCGAATCAATAAATGTATATTATACAATTGCATATAGTGAGTACATGTAGTGCGGGGTATCGCCTGTTTAGATGACTTTATACCTAATATCTGTAACCGTCTTTCGACTGAACGCCATAATTAATTAACTATAGAACGAACTGCATCAGTTAATTAAGGCTGAATGTTGTAGGATATAGACCTATAAAAACTTCCCTTTGACTATTCTCTGTTTTATAAAAACATTTATGATAGATATTTTATACAAAAACTGTGTAATAGTTCCTTATTTATCCAATTTTCCTCTGTAGCAGAGTTCTGCAATACTTATATAAGTACTTTTTATATTTTACGACTAATTAAAAAGTGGTAAATTTATTACAATTGACTTTACATATAGTTGCAGTAAAATCCGAAGGGATATAATTTTAACATATTTAAGATATATCACGTGATGTAGATATTTTATCCCTTAGTTTGGGAATAAAATATTGTGTGATACCTGTGGTTATTAATGTAATTAATTCCCTAATTTGGTTACCTATTTTGGTCATATAAATACAAATTTATAAAGGATGAATACCGAACAATCCTCTCAATCTAAAAAACATATTTTCGATATTATTTTAGAGGTCCTGGATTCCAATCCAGATTTAACTTTTGTCTAAGATTTTTGCACATATCAATTTTATAATAGTTTGCTTATATATATAGATCAATATGTTAAACAAAATATTTTATTACAAGTTTTTTTTTATTTGTGTAACCAAAATATAAGTGATCCATTTTTAACCATTGATATCATAATTAACTTATTATTAATAAATGTTATTACGATATCAATGTTTTTAACTTGTTAAAATATATATTGATTTATTTTTAAACGGTTAAAAATATTCAATAAAATTCAATTTAAACTTTAAATAATATTTATTACATACTATTTATAAAAATTAACAATTATAAAAGGCCTTAATTTGTGAATACTATACTACCAAAATTAAATTAAATGCTCGGTTAAATCAATTTAAACCGTTTTAATTAATATTCTATGTCGATTAATTTTATAACGATATTTTTTTCTTTTCATGCGAATCTTGTAAACAACCTGCACCTTCTTTGCCATTGAATGCATCATTTAACAAAACATATGGTTCGTTCCTTATTTTATTCACTTTCATTATATTTATGAGAAAATCCTATCTTTACCGTTTTATTTACAGAAACAACTTAAATTCTATTTCAAACACCTTTGTTTTGTATTAAGACAGTGCGTGAAACAATACCGTTGAACAAACAGAATCTTTTAACTAGAAGAAAAAATGGGAGCCTACCTTTAAACACCTGTCTTAAATTGTTTGTGTTATGGTATTTTTTCCAATTTTATGTTTATAATTGCTTAAATAATTTTACAAATAATATTTTAAATTTACAATTTTGTAATCGAATTTCTGATACATGTAAGCAGAAATCGTATTAATCTGAATATATTCAAATACAATACTAATTATAAATATTATTCTGTATTGATTGATATTTAAGTTATACAACTTTAAAATTGTCTACTTTTATTGTTTCGAAAAGTTAAAATACAATAAAATTACTTCACTATTAACTATATTACTTTTTGAATAAATCACAATATATTTAAAAATTATGATTTTTCAAAAATGGTTATATATTAAATAATACACATTTATTTATTTTAAAAGATTTATAAAATTTTAAAATGAACAATAAGTTATATTTTCCAACACGTTCCTTTATATTTTCCTATACAGATTTATCGCAAATTTCTATTCTCGTTGAAGTTAAAACATGTCTTTAGTCACTAATTTATTGTGTATAAAATATATTTAGAACAGTTAAACAATTATTTTTTTATATAAATGGCTTTATTAAATTTTTTTTAGTTCTTTATAGTCAGGTTTAAAATGTAATTTAAATACTAGAATCAATTTTCATGTGTATATTGAGTAAATAACTTATAACCAAAAAAGGATTTTTTATTTATTATAGTTACGTTTTTCAAGAAACTCAATTATATTCTAGTAACATTTTCTCTGGAGAACGAAAGATTGATATTCTAAAAGGCATGATCATCAATATAATTATTTTAAAAATATGCAATCCGGGCTATACAGATAGGTTATGAGAATACTTGAATAATTAATTATTGTCTATAATGATATATGCTATCAAGTATTGGATTTTCTAAACATTATCAATTTTGGCTTGAACTGTAATTTGAAAGTATATAGCCTTAAACACACAAGCATAGATAAATATTTTGTTAATGTGCCATATGTATATCAAAATAATTTAAAATATGTATTAATTTACAATAAATGTACGTTTAAAAAATATAATTTTTTAAATAATAAGTTTGACTTAGTCCCACAGAAGTATGGCTGAACCTGGAAATTTCATGAAAAGTTTTTTTTTATTGATTTTAGTAGCCCAGGGTCAACTCTTTCAGAATCTGCCGGGTGCACTCCGGGCACTCTTGAGCGTTTTGAGAAATTCAAGATGGCGTCCAAGATGGCTGCCGTTTCAGATAACTTACTATAACTCAGTTAGTATTTGACCTAGGATGATAATTTTGGTGTCTAACCATATGTTTTAAGAGGGAAGGAATTCATTGAAACTGTTTATTTGACTGGTTGGGGATTGCATCATAGAGAAATCCAATATGGCTGCCGTATTACAAAATTAATACAAAAACAAACAATAATTATAATATACAAGAATAGCAATTAGAAAAGTATTAATGGTTCCAGCTACAGAAAATCATAAAAAATTTTGTTTTTCCAAACATTGAGTTAGTGGTACAGTAATTAGGATGTTGTCCAGCTAAGTAAGATTCCTGCAACCTGCAGCCTAACAAGCACAGAATATTCTACATTTCAAACCGTCCCTTGTGCAGCTGCACGCACGCGTTCTGCAGAAGTTGTTACTCTTGCATCCACATCTGATCATACGAATGACAGTTTCTGGGGTGAGTTCTATATTTGCGTGAAGGGGAACCGGTTGTAGCGTCTTCAGTTTCAAGTCTTTCTCCTATCCATACATTTCTGCATCAAGTTCAGGCGGATTGCTATCTTTCAGTAAACGCCACACAATGGCTTGGTGATGGGCCCTTCTTACATTCTCTTCAAAGGCCTCACTTGTAGGAGGAAGGGAACACAGTTTTGGTGGTGTCGCGGAGGCCTGACCCATTTTGGATGCCCATACCCTCAAGTGTGTTTCGGACATTGATTTAGTCGTAGAATATTGACCGTAACAGGCTGACATGAATGTGGCTGCCTGCGGAATCACTGATTTTATGGGAGAATCAATTACCTCTAAAAGGGATAGTGAGTGTCCAGCTTTCAGAACCTTCAATGCAATAACTTTACCAACCCCATAGCAGCATGCTACCGTATCAGCCCCAGTAAGAGCAGCTGGCAAGAGTTCATTCACAAAAGACACATGCTTCTCCACGGTTTTTCCAATGTAAATGACTGTTCGATCCTTAATTGGTGATTCCATGGTGATACGAATAATAACGTCAGTGTCATCGGATATCACAGTTATATCACTCTTTATTATTTCGAGCAGACAGCATCACCTGTTGGACAATAATATTGTCCGCTTCCTAATGACTAGTTGAAAGGTCCGCTCTCCTTATCACTACACCACCATGGCTGATCTCAAATGGGGCTGAGTTCTCATTAATCACTATCGACTTGTGGCTTTGGGTGTATTCATGGAATGACTCGTCTTCAATCAGAAGTTTGACAACCAGATTTATCCACTGCTTCTTGTTTTCGGTCGCCGTCAATACAGTCTTTTGAGGTGGTAACTTGGTGTACAAATTCAGCTCGTGGACTCGGCTAACTCCAGTGGCCCTAGCACTTCTGGTGACACTCAGTACTGTAATCGTTGTACCGATCGAACACTAGGTGAACGTCTCCTACTTTTAGTCTCTTAGCAATGGCGTATTTCAAGTTGTTTGCGTAGTATGTAGTGGTGCCCTCCGCAGGCCAAGGAATCACCCAGAATAGGTCTGAACCATCAATCACAACTACTAAAGTGTCACTTGCTGTTGTCCGAGCAGATACCTCAACCTGAAGCTGTCGCTTTAAGGAAGACTTCGATTTTGCAACTCTCATTTCTCCTGTGGTGTCAAACATAGACGTTGGTACGGTGGCCAATTCATAGGACAGAATATCTTTGATATCTACATCACGACCACTAGCCTGTAGCCTTATGATCTTGGAGTAGATTACATTCATGTCGTACACTTTAGTGCTTCCCACATCGACATGTTTATTTGCAGCCACCATGGTAGTCACGGTCTTGTGAATTGTTTCATGTAAGCCACCAGGTAATTTTTCTCCAAATTCGCACATCCTTTCTGCACATTCACTCCCGGAGTTCCATGTAGACCAGTTGCAATGTTCATTAGATCCTCGGATGTTTGTTGGGATCTGGTGGATCGATACACTTTTCAAACTTCGTCCTTTATTATGGCTTCTCAGTCCTTGTTGTCACTAGAGTTTTCAATCATTTTATCCAGAGCAGCCTCCACAGTACTACATGTATGAAAACTCAATTCACAGACCTTGAGCGTATTCGGCTTCAAGGTTATTCTTATGATGCCATTTGAAGCATGGCCATATCTCAAAAAGTAGTTTCAATAAACATGTCACTCCACAGGCTATTCCACAGCCATTCCATTCCTCAAGATGCCACAGCCATTCAGCCTCCCGCTCAGCTCGGACGAGTGATGTAACTGTGATATCCGATGACACAGTCGTTTTCATTCTCTTGCTTCATTATTATCACGCTGGAATCATGAAAAATCGTATAACAATGGAATCACCAATTAAGGATCGAACTGTCATTTACATTGGAAAAACCGTGGAGAAGCATGTGTCTTTTGTGAATGAACTCTTGCCAGCCCATGCTCTTACTGGGGTGAAACGGTGGCATGCTGCTATGGGGTTGGTAAAGGTATTGCATTAAAGGTTCTGAAAGCTGGACACTCACTATCCCTTTTAGAGGTAATTGATTCTCCCATAAAATCAGTGATTCCGCAGGCAACCACATTCATGTCAGCCTGTTACGGTCAATATTCTACGACTAAATCAATGTCCGAAACACGCTTGAGGGTATGGGCATCCAAAATGGGTCAGTCCTCCGCGGCACCACCAAAACTGTGTTCTCTTCCTCCTACAAGTGAGGCCTTTGAAGAGAATGTAAGAAGGGCCCATCACCAAGCCATTGTGTGGCGTTCACTGGAAGATAGCAATCCGCCTGAACTTGATGCAGAAATGTACGGATGGGAGAAAGACTTGAAACTGAAGACGCTACAACCGGTTCCCCTTCCCGCAAATATAGAACTCACCCCAGAAACTGTCATGCGAATGATCAGATGTTTGTACATCTGCAAGAGTGACAACTCCTGCAGAACGCGTGCGTGCAGCTGCACAAGGGACGGTTTGAAATGTAGAATATTATGTGCTTGTTAGGCTGCAGGTTGCAGGAATCTTACTTAGCTGGACAACATCCTAATTACTGTTATATATAGTACCACTAACTCAATGTTTGGAAAACCAACATTTTTAATGATTTTTTTGTAGCTGGAACCATTAATACTTTTCCAATTACTATTCTTGTATATTATAATTATAATTCAATCAATATATAAAATAACAGTCAATTTGTTTGTTTTTGTTTTAATTTTGTACAATACGGCAGCCATATTGCATTTTCCTATGATGCAATCCCAACCAATCAAAAAAATAGTTTTAATTGATTTCTTGCCTCTCAAAACATATGGTTAGACACCAAAATTATCATCCTAGGTAAAATACTAACTGAGTTATAGTGAGTTATCTGAAACGGCAGCCATCTTGAATTTATCAAAACGCTCAAGGGTGCCCAGAGTGCACCCGGCAGACCCTGGGCTACCAAAATCAATCAAAAAAAAATTTGGCATGAAATTTCCAGGTTTATCCAAAAAAATGGATTTGGCAACCGGACAAACTAGAATTAGGTGGAAATTGATGAATAAATATAGTTAACATTTTTGATTGTCATTTAGATAAAAAATAATTTTTATAGTTGAGTGGTGTGTTTTAATGTTTAATTGCATAATTTTGAAACTATCTATGAATTCGATTGTTGGTGTATGCCATATAAATACATTTTTCATTTATGTATTTCCATTTTTGCTTTTTGTATCATGCAATTTATAATTACAGAACCTTCAATAAGTGCAGACATTTTCAAAAGTGAACTGTGGTTAAAGGGCATCTTATGCACTTTGAAATATAAAATGAAATATAATATTTTAGAATATCGTTTGTCTTTTAAACCGAAAAATGAAACTCCTATTATTTCTGGGTGTATTTTGCTTTGCTACTCTGACAATAGTCAAATCCGCTAATAATCATGCTCATGATTGTGTTGAATCCTCCTTGCAGAAGGAGTGGTTGATTTCAGAGCGTCTCTTTAACGGTAAATGTATCAAAAAAAATGTTTTTGTCGATTACAACAAGCGTCCATTTGTAGAAAATAAGGCTACCCTCGTAGCTTATGGGGGCTTGCTATTCGATCGAGCTGATGTCAACAAGGATGGCATCATGTCATTCGCAGAGTTCAAGGTAATCGGAAAGTCTGTTCATGAAGATTACATGGGATTAAATCAAAACGATTTGGAAGAATCATTCAAAAAGTATTTTTTCCGAAATGAAGTCAACAATCGGGAGATTACGGCCAATGGACTCTACGATGCAATGACAAGTATTGTATTTGGTAAGTTTACAAATGATAATTTTATATTTCTGATAATCATAATAATGAAGAAAAAAAAATATTTAATTACAACTGTTATTTCGTAATATAATTGAATTAGATCTTCTAATAAATTTCAGATAAAGTTTGGACTTTGATTGATAAAAACAATGATGACTGTATTGACGAAGAGGAATTCAAACACGGATGGTGTGCTTTTAAAATTGCTCGCAACAAATTGGATCATGTTATTTTTGATGCTGATAGAGACGGTTTGGTGAGCAAGACGGAATTTATGAACTGGGTCCGGGAGAGGAAGCAGAGTCAATCAGTGGGGGAGTTGGTATTTTTAATTATGGATAAAGACCGCCAGGGACAACTTACACTCCAGAATTTCGTTGAATATGGACGTTTAACTCTAAATTCTGCACTCTCAATGTTTTATTAAATTAATCATGTGAATATAATTTGTTTTGTATTTTGTAAAAAATAATTGTATAATAAATAATAATAATTTTGCTTTCAATTTGTTTTTCTATTTTTTCCCTTCATTTTAAGTTTAAACATGCGGACCCATTTAATTTTAGATTTAAAAAAAAAAATATATAAAATACTATTCAAATTTTTTTTATTTCATAATTGGGTTTTTTAACTCTGAAAAACGGTTTGTCAGTCCAGAAAAATCCGAATAACTTTATAGATATAATTGTAGCAGTTTTAACTTATGTTATCATTGTTAGTTACAGGAACAATTTTATACGAAGACAGTTTAATTATTTATAATAACATTTAATTTAATTGACTTAAAAGTTTTAACTGTTATAAAATGATTAGTTAATTTTTTACTAAATTAAATACAATTCTAGAATTTTGTTGTATTAACCCTCTGAGACCTTAGCTTTTTCACACCCTCTGAGACCTGAGGGGGGGTCCAGTGGACCCCCTCCAGATATTTCAGTTTAAAAGGGTCTAATGTTAATTTAATATTATTTAAAGTAGATTATATGTTCTAACATATCTATTTTTTATATAATAGCGC
>JAUZNC010015594.1:0-27699 GCA_034780395.1 Vannuccia rotundouncinata | reverse complement strand
TCAAATTAGTCAATTTGCACACTGCCTACTCTCTTATTTTAGGCAGTTTAAAATATGCCTAAAGCACCAGGCAATCTATAAAACAGTGACAAATTTTTAATATTGCCTAGTGCTTTAGGCATATTTTAAACTGCCTGGGTATTTTGAACATTGCCAGATTTGACAGATTGCCTGTTAAACCTTCGTGTATTCAACAATACCCTTATATGGTTATAACCACGCATGACGTATTGTTAAGTATTTTAATTTTGTTCCATGTATTTTGTCGAATAGAATTCTAAAAGTATAATTTTATCATTGTGACGTATTCTGAACTATTGGTTATCAAGCTGCGCTATTTCCTCTTTGTCATCTACATTAATTAATCCCCTTTCTTCTCTCTGTTTATTACTCTCTCCACAGCCTTTGCCGTCAAGTCTGGTAAGGCTGTCGTACATGGTTTGATTACACACTCCAACGAACAGAATGGATTCCAACGTATTCCAATCCCCCTATACAACTCTGAACTCTGCAAGTTCATAAGTCCCGGATGCCCCCTTGCTGCTGATAAAATATACACTTACACCAACCAACTCTCCGTGCCGATAACTTTCCCTTTTGTAAGTTTCTTCTGATATAACTGGAGCCCATATATCATGGTTATCAAAGTTTAGTTCACAATTCAAAGTGGATTTTAAATGATAAAATCGACAGAAATGTATCCATTCTATAAAATATTTTACATAAAATTCTTTCAAATATTTGTTTCTGCTTTTCATGCTCACGTTCGACTAAAATAGTTATTGTATTTTACCATATCTATTTCATTTTAAATTATTTTGCCAAAATTACAAATTTTCAAATTCACGCGACTTTGACCGCAATTCCAACCTAATGTAAATTAGTAAAACAAATATATAGCTTCTAGAAACCACAACAATATCTGTTAAATAAAGTTAAACCACTAACTAAATTCAAGTCATATGATTTTCATGCTTTCGATTAATCGAGGTTGTTTATGATAACCTCCCGAAATTGGACGGCATATATTTATATTAATTAATTGACCAAGTACTATTATAAATAGCTAAAAAAACGCGGTCTCCCGTTATTTGCTTACAGACCCCATTTATGCTCAACTGGGAGTTGGTCGACGACATCACTGATGTTAGCATCGCCTGTATAATGATCCCTGCTGTTTTCTTTCCTTAGACTGATGGACATTCCCTTTTATTATATGATAACATTGTATGGTTTTTAATGATAAATGTCAACTCTGTTATACTAGTATATTCTGTGAACGATCATAATTTCTAAACTATTGAGTGTATTTATTTAAATGTATTGCTGTCTATTCTAAAATATATTACTTGAAAATTTAATTAAAATATCGAATATCATTTTACATTCTATATACTTCGAATTGGTTGAGGGTGATTATATAGTCAAGATCATACATGCGTATATACATCAGTATATAGGGTTGGGCGAATAAACTTTCAAACTTAATTAAGTTAAATTTAGAAAAATATAATCTTATAAGGATATTTAATCCTCCAAACTAGCCAAAATATTAATCTTTGTCCCAAATTTTATAGATCATATCTAATATAAACAACCATAGATTTCAATTTGTAATGGGCTAGAAAATAAATAGAAAAACTACATATAATCAAGAATCACCTTATAGTAGAAAAAACGTTATATATATAACTATTAACATAGTGTAATACTTATTTCACTCCGACTTGTTAGATATGATTAACTGATTATTTCGAACATTTATTTACATATAATATAATTTCCATAAAACGTATAAGTTAGCTCAAATCAGTTACAATCATTTATGGTACCTATATAATTTCTTTTTGTGGTATGAGCTATAGCACATTTTGACCATTTTGGCTAGTATAAATAATATAATTATTTTTCAGTTTATAATTGCTACATGTTTCACATTTTCAAATTGTTATAAACATTTTAAGGATGTCTCTATAATACAGTACAATACCACGTATACTAACATGTTTAGGTAAAATATATAAATTTGTACATTTCCTTATTGTTCACTGTTTGCTTAACTATACTATAAGTCTTCCTTAAATCATAACTATAAAATGGCATGACTTATTTTGGGAAGTATATTTTGTAACATTTTATAAATGTATTATTAGGTATACATTTTATAAAAATCATTTAAAGCACACATATAGCTATACAGCAAGCACAAATACATGTTTGAGGGAAATATATAAATTTATTTATAATTGTTTACTGTTTGCTATATACTATAATTTTTCCTTAAATTATAACTATATTTTATAGCATGACGTATTTTTGTGAATTATATGTTGTATGAATTTTTATAAATGTATTAATATAAATATGAAAATTTTTTATGTTCGTAATTTTAATATTATATATTTAAGGGGGGGGGGGCAGCAGGTCGGTAACCTGTATTGTAACTATTTTACAGTGAATATACCTTTTAATACATACCCTTTGGCACTTTCTCAGACAGAAGTCCCATTCCCTTTGAAAAATCCTGGATCCGCCACAGTAATTGACTAATTTATCCCTGTATATTCTGTGTTTACAAACATACATACCTTCTCGTGAGCTTCTTGGTATACATCTGTCAGTTGGTGATTTTGGAAAGATGATGAACCGATGAACATTTAAGAATGAAACAACCGAACCACAGAGTACATCATATGTGACATATGTAATTAAATGTACTCTGTGAACCGAACCATGAAGTGACTCTTTACTTCTATATTAATGCATAAAGACTGAATGTTTGACAACGTAAAAAGGGCCCAAAGAAATTTGTCTGAAGTCAATTTTGGATGCTAGCTAGCGCCCCTCATGATATCCTTGCATATATGGGCATGTACAATATTATATATGTATATATATATACCTACTTGTAAACATATATCTAAGTAAAATTAATAGCCTTTTGCATTACAATATATTTCTTGTTATAACATATTATGATGTTTTAATTACCCGATATTTTCAGGTATGATGTTTTGGATCCCGATGTTTTTGATACTATATATGTATATGCTAATTATGATATGTTTATTGTTACAATTTGTTATTATAAACCAATTTATCGATTTTTCTTATGTAAATTTTAGTAATTTTATTAGTATTGTTTTACTTGCAATTCCGTTGTACGCATGTTAGTTTTATTAATACAATAAATGATAGAATTAAATATTTGTTTTTGCTGGCATACTAAACTTATATAAGTATATATGGCACCTATATTTTTCTGGCCCCCCCCCCCAAATTTTTGAACATTCCTATGCCCTGATATGTTGTTATATAAATTCCATATAATGGTAGACCGGTCATCGTATATTATATTAATTCGAAATAAAGAGCTGTTCTATATTCACTATATTTTATATCCAATTAAAGAATAATCATATAATGATCGAAGTCATCACGTTTCATGAAATTTCGTACAATATTATATATCGTGCTAAATTAACCATTTTATTTATATATACAAAAAAAGTCTCCCGAACCCTCCTACCCTACAGTAGTTCATATTATTGCTTAATAAATAAACATTGTAAAATTTTATGAAATTAAAATTGAATATACAATTATATATTAGAACGGAAACTTTTGTAGTTTTAATGTACAATAATATTAATCAAAATTTTCAAGGTCATAACGAAATAAAAATGGATGCTATTTTAATAAATTAAAATTTATGGAAACAATGATTACTGGTATACTTTATTATTTGCTTTTGTCATAAATTATTTATGTAATGTTCTTATGAAATTTGATATAAGTAAATCGAATCCTGATTTGAAATGAATTGTTTGTGTTATTGTCGCACATATATATGGGTCACGAATAATGGGTCACAAAATAATGGGTCAAATACCTAGTTATACTTTTTTAAGGGTCAAGCTGTACTTCATTTAATAGAGCTTTCACAGGACGCTCGATTGTTTTTAATATTGATTATTATTCTGTAAGTAATATTTTCATTGAATATTTCTTAATAAATAAATCTTCATCTATAGTGAAACATTAAATAAGATGAACTATAGGTATAATATGCTACAGCAAATGAAACTTGGTGGATTTGACATTCTTTTGATTAATTATTTAACTTATAATGACTGTAAATTCATTGTTTTGCTATAGGAAGGTTATTTTTACAAATTTGAGGATGTTTTAAGAATTCTTGTTATATATTTCTATCAACAATTAATTACAATTAAAGGAATAATAATTTAAATATAATATAAAGATATGTTGCCCAGCCTGAATTCCAAGTAGCTCTATTTTAGTGATAGGAGGATATATCTGACATACAACCAATTATTTATATATAAAAAGAATGGAAAAGGCTAAAATATCCAGTATGTCTTCATCATACTTTTCTGATTTTTCAGCATATTCTAACATATCTTCTTATACTTTTCATACTTTTTAAAAAATATATACCTTAAGGTATTTAAATGTTTTTTTATACCATTTTAGTAAAGAGATCAGGTTTCTTCATTGCAGAATTTTATGAGTTGACCATACAAGTGTTATGGCAAAGAAACTAGACATCCATTAATCTGTTTTTGAAGTACACAGATAACTGTGTTTTGAAGGTTCATTTTCTTCATTACTTTCTCCAAGGACACTATTCTGTTGCTAACTTGAAAAAATCATTGATGGAATGTCTTTCAAATTGTCAGAATGTGAAAAACTTTCTTTCTGGAAACATGTTGCTCAGTTTTTCTGTCTGGTGCAAAATCATGAGCATCATATTTGCCTCTAAGGAAAAAAATTCTGAAAAAAAAATTCTGCCAAATTAAAAGAAAAGCATTCTATCAATCAGTTTGTTTGGCTCACACAAAAGTTTGCTCCCATTGCTCCCAGCTCTAACTTTTCCAACTTTTTAAACTTTTTGAGGACTATTTTGGTTGATTATGACATTAATTCAACAATGCTATAATAAATAAAGGGGGTAGAGGTAATCTGATATATCAGCTTATGTGAGATTGGAATTTCTAAATTATAATATGTATGGGGAGCATTTAAATAACCTAATACTGATTTAATAAGCTCTTAAATGTAGTGTTACTGAAATATTATTTAAAATTTTTTTAATCACATAAAAGTTATCACATGCCTGATCAGTTGATATGCTTTCCTTCTAAGAATGTTGAAAAAGATTTTTGGTCTCTAATCATTGTTATAAAAAGTACTGAAGTTAATGGCCAACAGAAATACCCCTTGTCTAGTATTTCAATATTGGACATTTTTGAATGAATATAGTGTAAAAGTACTTTGTACCATCTTGGACTATGTGTGCCACCATAGTGGGGTCAAGAAAATTCATTTGCTTCCTGCATACAAATTCTGTATACTCTAGCAATCATGAATCTGAACAGTGCCTACTTTAGATCAGATTGATAACTATATCTACATTCTGTCCTACTCCATACTTATTCTCCTTTGATATATACAGTCTACTCTGGCTACTCTGGAAATGACCTACACAGGAGCAAAAAAACACAGTACTTTTTTGCACCCTAACAAAAATAATTATTGAGAATTAAAATTTGCTAATTATAACCTACATTAACCTTTTCCCGACTGGGTGATCAATGTTTGATACAGTAGAAAATTTGACTCACACAGCGCGTCACAGCTGATGATTCTATAATTAGATTAGTAGACTCTGGTTGGCTTTTATTTTATGCACCTTTCCTATACAAAGTATTCAATGTCTTGTTTACCTTCATATATATATATAAATATTGTCATACAAACTCATTACCACATTGATGTTTTATATCTTCTGATTGTAGTAAATGACTACAATAGTGTAAAATTACTTGTTATGTAAACAATGAATGTAACATTTCCTATAATTTAGAATAGTGCAATGCTAAATATTTTATAGAGGTAATGTGCATAATGTAGAAAACTGTGAGAAAACCTATATTTATATATTTTTTTCGTGTAGAAATCTAAATACATTTAGTAAAGGATTATATGGTAGATTGTATCAGAGAAACACAATTAAAATATACAGGTAAAATACAATAAAGTAAAATATAAAATTGTCAAATTTTATGCAAAGTAATTTTATTTTATTGTATTTTACCTAAATATTGTTATAATATGATATAGAATTTGTATATACATAAATAACAAAATTGTCCAATCTTCAGATGCAGTAGCAGATAAATACCTAATTTTTCTGCAATAATCCTTACTCCTAAAAACATTTTATAAGACATTTTTAGGAATACAACATAAGATTTACACTAAACATGTTTACAATTTGCTTTGGCTATTCAACTAGAGGATTGCTGACAATAAATCAAATAACTTAATGCTTGCATAAAATCAAAATCATTTTCTATATTTCTTTTGTTTATCCAATTTCATTTCAGAATATTTTTTCCTGCATTATCATATTGTTCTAATTTTTCATATTTAGGTATATATGTATATATTTTAATTAGTATATAATTTCATTATATGATTCCATTATTCACATAAAATGTTAGATTTTTTCAAATATAGAATTATTACTTACAATCACAATTATAAATAAAATTGCTTTATCAATACAGTAGTGGGTACGTACAATAGAACAATATGACTTAGAATCATATATTTATATAATATTCAAATGGGAAAACTGTGATTTATTGTTTTATACATTTACTAAACTAAACTAATATTTTCGTTTTTATAATAACAGAAGTTTATAAAATTCATGATTAGTATTATAAATACAAAAGAACAATGAAATCAACTGAATTTCTCAATATTTGATTATTCATCCGCTGTGTGAACGCCCACATATTATATTTAATTTCAAATTAGGCTGTAAAGGTGGAGGTGTTTTCCATCAACTTGGAATTCCAGAAACTATCAACATCACAAATATTTTGAAATTTTCAGCAAATAGAAATGCCAATACCACGTTTTTGAAAATCTGAAATTTAACATACCATCAGTAAAAGATTGTAAGTACCAAACATATTTTCTGACCATTCTGGTGTGCAAAGATTTCTTGCATAGATCATGAAGTCCAGCATATATCCACATATTGCCCATTTCTAACATTTCAGTAAAAAAAATGTTTGGTCTGGAAATTCTGAGTGTTCATACTTTCATTATAGTGAAAGTCTTTTAACTTTTAGGGTGTGCCCAGGTATGCAAATAGTACTTGCCAGGGGCAAGGGAAAATCAAGTTGAATGTATGAAGTTTATATACTACTCAACCAGCTGGCGAGTGTTTTCCTGTAATTAAAAATTTGGTTATATCTGCTCATTGCATAGATATAAGTTTCACTGTGGAAGAAATATTATGGTTTACCATATGATGTAGGTAGTAGTTAATCACTTCAATTAACTTCATTACACAACATCAATTATTGTTATCACTGACTCTTTCCATTACTGTGTGCAAATTTGACAGACAATATACACTATTTGGTTTTATAATATATTCTATTTAAGTTATAGACCAAAGCTATACTGTGTGCTGAAATTCCCTTAAACTAACAATAGTTAAGTGTATAACCTCTACTGTTACTATTAAAATTATAATATAGTTCTGTGGTGATGACTAATAATTGGCGAATAATTTACTACTATACCTACTTTGCATAAGTTAGTAGTGATAGTAACATTGAGTGACATTTTGAGGCTGATCCAATTTTTCTGTTTGATTTTATTATATTAAGAATACAATTAGTTGATAGATACTTACATTTTATGAGTAGAACTCTAATAAGACATTCAGAAAGACAGACAGACATTTAATTTCCCTTGGTCCCCCCCTTTGGAAATTATTTTTACTAAATACACTCAAAACGATACTTAATTACAAAATATTTACTTTAATCAACATTAAAGAAAAAAAATTTCAAAAATACATTCAATACATTCAAAAATTATTTCAAATTTTTTTCATCTATTATTTTTCCTAAAATATGCTCAAAATGGGGGGACTAAAAGAGATCGAATGTCTTTTTGAATTTTTTTCTTTCTTTAATGTTGATTAAAGTAAATATTTTGTAATTAAATATTGTTTTGAGTATATTTAGTAAAAATATTTTCCTAATGGGGACCAAGGGAAATCGAATGTCTGTGTATAAATGTCTTTTTAGAGTTCTACTTGTTCACATTATTATTATTTTTTTAAATTGGGTTTAGATAATTTAGGGGTGGGCTAGAAGAGTTTGAAATCTTATTTGCATCCCTGTGTGCCTGGAAAATCTTAAAATTCTTTATTATAGTTTTTGAAATATTTTTGGGTTATATATTTCCGTATTTGTATCTGCCAGAAATGTCCTTCAGATTCCCTGTTTTGTTGCAAAGAGCAAATAGAAATTTGAAAATTATGCAGAATTGGTTTATTCATCTGTATTTATTCTTAAAAATTTATTCTGTTAATGCCAAATTCATTTGGTGTCTTAAACTCATATATTATATCAATTAGTTTGTACCTTTACTTTAATGGAGAATTTATAAAAACCTTTGATGAACTTTGTTTCTTTAATGTTCCCAAAGATATATAGTTAACAAATATTAAAGTAGTCAATTTCAATGACTAAATCATCCATATATATGTAGGTTGTGATTCAGTTCTATAGTAAGGCATTTCCCCCAGGTTTTCTATCTTTGTTTGATATGTTTTTGAGTTAACAATGCTATATAATCTTAACAGCTGTGGGACAAACTCTGTCCCACTCAGAATATATTGTAAGACATTTATACATTTTTAATACAATGTCTCTCTCACCTGGATTGTCACTTCCATGCTTAAACCTTAGGGGATAAAAATAAAACTATGTGCAATAATTAAGACAATTTATTATAAAGATATTTTACTCATTTAAGATGATAACGTGTAATATATATTTATACTTCATTCAGAAGAATTTTTAAAATTCTATGAAAACGGTTGTCTTTTTCATTAGCTCTAATTCTGATCTGTCAATAGTTTACCATTAATTAGGTACAACTGTTTCACAAAATTTGCTCTAATTCCCATTTTATGTTTTAGTTTTAATTAATTTTAATTATTTGATCATTGCATTTTTATTTTTTATCAGAGCAAGAAGATTCTGAACATCATGTGAGTCCTACTTCAACAAATGTATCAATTAAAAAAGATGTGGTGGAGCAGTCTGAAGACAATGAGTTATCTGATATTAATGGTAAATATAAATTTATATATATATATTACCTTTACTCTATAATTGTGTCTACTTTTATAATGTTATAATCATTTATTTTAAGTTAATTTTTCATAAAAAAATATTTTTTAAATTAATATTGATTATTACATATTACTATTTTGTGATTGTCTTATAATGAACCTGATATATAAAATTAAATTAATTATTCTATAGATACAAACACTAAAGATATAAAGCACTCATTTAAACTATAAATAGTGTTTTTTAGTATTCAATGTGTTATTATATGTACAGCAAAATCTTTATATTATACGTTCTATACATTCCAATATGATACTGTTCTTTTAGAAATGATAATGTCGACATGGAGTGCTAGTGGGAAAATACGCAATAATGTACCTCGGCTTGATGCCGAGTCAAGTATTGATGAACAAGGTTAGGGTGAAGTTTACACAATTTTTTGTAGTGTATTTTTGTAATACGTAGTTTTAATTAATTAAATTCGTTATGTTCCACTTTAGGAAATAACAGTAATGACATGGCTGATGTTTACTCAGTAATGAAGACAGCCGACAGTGCTGTTGGTGTTTTGTCACAGATGTCTGGCGATGAATCCTACAATATTGAAGGAAACATTCAAGACGATAAGCTTACAAAAAATACTGAAAGTATTAAGGAAGTAGCCGTAAATTCACAGTAAGCTTTCAATTTTCTATCTATGAATTTGAGATAATTAAATTTTCCTAAAATTATTTTTTTCTGTATGCTTATCGTTAGGCCAATGTCAGTTGAACAACAGAGACATCCTGCAGTGTCTAAATCACAGTTTGGACCACGAGGTGGTGTTATTGTGACAGGTGAAGCAGCACTAGGTGTACGCGGCCTTCTCACTGCAGATGGTCGAGATTTGAACATGGTACGGACCTCTATGGAAAGTTTGCCTTCATATACCACTGCAGATGGTCAACAATATCTCATTGCTGATCCTGGGGACCAACAGTTGCAGATGGGTGAGTTGAGTACAAATAATAAATACCTTTTTATATGCTAATTATTGTTTGAAAATTACAAAAAAGTTTTTTCTTTAGCTCAGGAAATCACAATTCATACAACTTTTCTTTTAAAATACCTTGTCGCTGAAAATAGTCTTAAACTGTAAGTTATCTGAACAAATGAAGCAATACAATTTTACTGATATTTTGAGTAGAGTGTTAAAATATTAAAAATGACTATTTATTTTACGTAAAATAGTTTATTTATATTAATTATGTCATTTACTGTGTTGTAATTTTAATAATATTATCCTTAAACCCATCCTTCCACAGTGAATCTGTTAGATCAGAAGACTCCTGTGAAGGCTGAACGCAAGTCACATCGTTCACAGGCCAACAGTAACCTCATCTGCGCCATCTGCAACGATGCGGCTAGCGGTATACACTACGGTGTGGTCAGCTGCGAGGGCTGTAAGGGCTTCTTCCGACGCGCATTACAGAATGTGGGCGATGTTAGCCGACGTCACTGTTACTACGATAAGAACTGTGAGATCACCAACAACACGAGGAATCGATGCCAGTACTGCCGTCTGCAGAAGTGTCTGGCTGTTGGGATGTCGAGACACGCTGCCAAGCTGGGTCGACGTTCGCGTCAGTTGAGAGATCTCATGACAACCAAGGTAGCTTCATAGATTTTTAAATACTGTTAATTTGCAGTTATATTAATTATTAGAGTTTACAATATATTTTATGCAGTTTTTACCTTTTTCATAAATTAGGCAAATATTGTAGTCAGCTTTAAGTTTATTTTAAAAAATTGGTTTCGAATATTTTAAGTGAATTTACAAGATTTTTAGTTATGTCTTATTATTTTTTAAATGAATTAAAGTGATGTATGTTATTATTTTCCTCTACCCAAACAGGATATTAAACTTTTGTCCATAAACGGTGCTATGCCAGATAACGATCATTTGGTAACGGTTCAGGGGAACAGTGATATGCTAGATGATGAACAACCTTCCATGATCCCCAATACTTTCCCAGCAGACGAGGAAACTCCGGAACTTGAATTAAGTCCGACTAATATGAGCGAGAACGAGGAAACAGTATATGCAAGATCTAATTTACGTGAGCTTTATTTTTATCTTCCGAAAAATGATTTATCCCGTTGGAATTACAACTTTGTTTCGATTAAATAGGTTGCTTTATGTTTGAATTATATGAGTCTTGTTGAACTATTAATTTATTATTTAGAAATCTATTTTAATAACTATTTTTGAATATTGCATAGTTAGTTTAATGATGCAGTGAGGAAGAAAGCTTTTTAAAAAAATATATTACAGTTTTTGCCAAATAAGTTATAATTACATGAAATTATATTTTGATCACATTTAGTCGGTAGTGTACATTATACTATTTGTTTATTTATATTTTAACTTATATCTTGAACTTATTGTTATTTGTAATAAATTAGAATTCTTTTTAGTATGTTAAAATTTGTTTTCAGAGGTCACCGCTCCACTTATTGATAAGAAAAGAATTGATGAAGATGTAGAAGTTTCACAAAATTTATTGGTGAATATGTTTTATCTATCATATTTCCAAGATGTTAAAGTGTTTTCAGAACTCGTATAATTTATAAAAAAATAAGTTTCTATTTTCAAATGCTTAATAAAACTAAAAAGTGAACTTCATTGAATTTTTAAATTCATTTCGAAAATTATTAATAAGCTAAGCCTACTTGTGTAATTATTTGAGTTAACCTATTTATCACAACATTTTAAATAAATTATATTATTAAATTAATTAAATTGATTTATATGGTGTATTATATTATACTATTCAAAAATTGAATACCGATTTTTTAAATGTAGGATGCACTGGAGGAGGCCCGTGCTCGAGACGTTACACTTATGAAAAAATCGTCTAAACAAGGATTCATGACTCTGGACTCCAATAAACGAGAACCCTTAATGCAGAATAGAGGACAGCAAACTTCTCTCTATGTCAAGCGATCTGTACAAGAAAGTGCTCTGAAAAATTCCCTTGTAAGAAGCTTTAGTATTTTTTAGTTAATTTACATAATACTAATTAGCACAGAGTTGGTTAGATGTAGCAAGAATGAGTTCTGGGAAAACTTTTAGTTTACTTATACACATTGCAGATTTATAAATTAGTTAATAATTCAATGACTGTAGAATAAACATAATGTAGAATTTCATCAAAATACACAAACAAATATTTTGATTATTTGTGTGTGTGTATTATTATGCCGTAGGTATGCAGAGCTATATTATTATTTATTAAATAGCGATGAGTAAAACCACTTGGAAAATAATATTAGCAGATCCTTTTATTCAAAATAAAATGTTGATTTCTTAAGATTCTTAGTGTGTTGAATAAGAATGTCCCTTTTTCGTCATTTTAAATTCTGACTGGTTTTTGTACTTCTGGTGTTATTTCTGTTTTACTTACCAGAATCATTGGGAGCACTTAAATAGATTAAGTAATTATTCAATCCATTTTTCTAGACCTATTATATACCAGCGCAGTTTAGTGTATAATTGTTTGAAATTCATCTCCCAGACTACAAAGCCAGATACGACCTGTAGTCTTCTCCCCAACTTGACCTATCTGTCCTGTCGAACCACTGAAGCGGACCAGATGTTCGATGCAACAACACAGCAGTCACTCCTCGCTCAGCAGCAGATATCCAACCTCGTCCAGCAGCAAACCTCCATACCACAACAGCAACAGTCGCAGCAGCAGATGTTCCTCGTTCAAATGCCGGCCACCAAGACCGAGGCACTGCAAGAGACCAGCGATTTAGATGACCTTAACCAACGACAATCTGGTCAGCAACAGTGGGTCGAGCTGCATGTAGACACGAAAACTTTGGAGATGCTTTTGAGTGGGCAGGCTCAGGTTCTGCCTAATTCAAAGTCGGCTTCAGTACGTTTTCATAATCTTTTTTCCTGATTTTCATCTATTAATTACGGATTTCTATTTTGATATATCTTTGATTTCTCCTTTAGGACAACTATTCCAACCCTCAGCTCACACAACCAAATATTGTCATGGTGTCTACCAGTCCTGGGGACTCAACTTCGGGACTCACAAGTGACGGTGGTGCTGGTCTCTATGGAAACCATCATATCGTTACCAGCACTGGTCATCAAGGTCAAACGATGTACCAGACGACCCCACCATCGGTGGCCACGGTCAAGAGTGAAAGTGTTCACAGGAGTCCACTCAAAAAGAGGCCATTTCGGGAAGCTATGATTATTCCGGTGAGTTCCTTTTGTGGGATTAAGATTATAGCTGTTTATAATTTTAAAAATTATCAATCACTGTTTTCAGAATATGGATTCCGGAGGTTTTGATGATGATCCTCTGGCGAGTCTTGAATTGGCACCATCTAAACGTTTAAACAGTCAAATCGCGGGTCCAAGTAAGCTTTTCTATCTGAGAAGTATATCGATTTAAAATTCAGTGTCTCTTTATATCTCATCTGGAGGTTTATTGTTACGAAAATTGTATTGTTTTAAATTGGTAATACAATAATTTCAAATTAATTTCTTCAAATTTAGTGGCTCATTAATCTCAATGTTATAATATTGCACGTATTTTTAAAAATTCTCCGGCCTTTTTTGGTGCCGAAATTATATTAAAATATATAGATTTTAGGAACATTCTAAGTCGTAAAACCTAAAATTCGAAACTCGGTGGCAATTGTAGGGTACGACTGCGTAGCATACCACCGAGGAGATTATAGATTTCTTGTTCGGTGTATTATTTTGTAATCTACCTCCAAAACCAACTATTAGGAAATATAATACACGCAAATTTCAGGTCATACCATAGATATTGTCTATGCTTTTATGAATGATTTCTAAACGTTATACTAGATAACATATACTATTTTCGTGGAATATTAAATAACAAACTCCGGTGCACTCGTGCCTGTATTTAATAGTTTGTGCCATATTAGTTTGTACATCGTATATGATTTATTTTAATTATGTTCTTAGTATATTATAGTAACAACTTCATCAACATTTGAAGATATTCGCATTAGTAACAATAAAAACGTTTCTTTTGTTATTAATACCATTACAATTTTCTTTTTTAACCCTTGCATTGTGTATTATAAATAAATAGAACCCTTTGTACCGCTACAGTCATGCAGATAAAGACGTGTATTGACCCACAAGAATGGACAACCGACGCCAACACCACCGGTGTCTCCATGATGCAACAACAAGTTCCCCTCTCCATGGGAATGCCGTCAATGACGGGATCCGTAAATCAACAGGAAGGCGGACATCACCTTAAAACAGCTCTTGGCCTCACAGGGCAGCAGAACGATGTCAACCAGCTCCCGAACATGATCTCCGAAGCCTACAAGGACACCTTTCGATTTCACATGACCCATGGTAGTAATCTTGACCAAAGTATCATTCTACAACTTAATGAGAATACATTGGATACTCTCTTTGGGACCAATGCCAAACAGAGGGTATGACATACTGTTTTTTATGAATATTTCGTATTTACCACGATGCATTCTTACAATAATCAATTTGTAAACTTAATTAATGAACATATATCTGCGTTTTATAAATTGTTGTTGTAAGCTTTTAAATTATATCCATATTATAAATTTGTTTTTTCCGGACAGGAGTCAGTCCAGGTCACCCTGGAAACGCAATCCATGTGTTGGGCTGCCTTCCATGAGCGTATGAACGAGGTTCTCCAAGATGTAGTTCGCTTTGCAAAGCGTATCCCTGGATTCGGTGCCTTGGACACTGATGATCGAGTCAACCTTGTACGGGGCGGCTGCTTTGAGGTCGCCTGTCTGGTGCACAGTGTCTATATAGATTCGGCTACCGACACTTGGAATGGTCACGGCAACTTTGTCCTCTCCCGAGATCAAATGAAGGTGATCCATCCGATGGGCGAGTCTTTTGTTGAGCTCTTGTTCAATTACTCAATTCGGTTCTCACAATTTGAACTGACAACTGCTGAGACGGCCCTGTTCTGTGCTATCATGCTGATCACTCCTGGTATGTGGTTGTTTAATTAAACAGGGATGAGAGGGATAGTTTAAATCGGTCTAATTGATTCTCAAACAACAATATAAAATAATTCGATATCTTTAATATTGGATGACTGGTTGGTTACTGTGAAAATTAAATATATTATCAATGTTTATGGTTCATACACAGTCTTGATGAAGCTGATAGCTTGTCAAAAGATAGAGAAAAAAATAAATCTTTCTTCCACTTGAAAAATCGATTGCAATCAGAGAAAATAGCGACAGAGGCAGGAAAAGTTAAGACCTTCATCATCATTATGGGTCGGTTTATTTAAAACAAGCAAATTATTATATATTTTTTCTTCTGTACTAAAAAGACCTTAATACAGTCTAAGTGGTATGAGTGGTGTAAGATTCTATAATATATAATATTCCAATAAGCCTTTAAAAATTTTGATTGAAAAAGTTTTTTAAAGACGTGTGTATAAATTAAGATGTTATTGTTTGAAATTTTTTAAATTTCTATCCTTCTTTATCAGATCGTCAAGGCTTGATAAATCGGGACAAAGTCTGTCGGCTGCAAGAGTCCATTATCCAAGCTCTACAGCAACAAATCCTTGCTAACCACATCAACGGGATGTCCCTCTTTCCCAGAGTTGTCATGAGTGTTTCAGCTCTTCGTGAGGTCAGTCTCGAACACAGAAAACAATTATTACAACTCAAGGGAAAGATTGTATTCCCAAATGATCTCTATGCTGAAACCTTTGATCTTGTTTGAACTTTTCCGGTGTATTAATTTTCTATGTCTCTTTAATGTTATTAAATAATCTTACATTTTTATTGTAAATTTATTTAGGTTGTAATGAGGAACATTTAATGTGTTAAGTGAGACTAGCATTAAATATGTTATGTAGATTTATTAATACAAAGTAAATCAATCATAGTAAAAAAAATATTTTTTGGATGTTAAAATACTTTTTTCGCATAATAATACATGCATTTATATTGTGAACTGTATAGTTTCAATGTAATGAAAGTAATTTATTTAGAATATTTTGTAATTATTACGTAATCCTAGACAATCAAATTTTATTGTGTAAATAAAACATTCTCAAAAAAGCGGTTCTGGCAGACACTTCAATGTAAATTGTAAATTATCCATCTGTGAATTATTTGTGTTTTTAATTTCGTGTATTTCTTATAAAATGTTTAATGATTATAATAAATTCGAAATGTGTTTTTTTCTAATGTTTTTTTATTAATCAACTAAAATGACAAATATAGTAGAAGCAATTTTCGATAATATATTAAATTAAAAGTCGGTATTTCGATACTTATGTAAGGTGTAATTAAAATCATTTTTAATGTAAATAATTTGAATCCCTTTGGTATTATTATTGTATTAACTAGATGACTTATTTAATTTATTATTAATTGTATTGGTCAGGAATTCAGTTCGCATTAATTAAACAAATTTCCGATTTTTTTTTATTAAAATGATAGCTTTAAACTTGTTGGATTTCTTGATATATTTCATGTTATTATTGCAATAAAAATATTTTCTTAAGTCTGGTAGCTTTCAATACTGATTCAATAGTTAACTGATTACACAACTTATTTAATTATAACGACAAAACCTAAAAATCAATTTCGGAACCATCACAATAGACTTTTTTTGTAATTACCATTGTGAATTTTAATACAATTTAAATTCTCTTAAAAGTCAATTAGCAAATAAGTCATGTAAAAGATAGTCAAAATATAACAACAAAAATTGTGGAACTATAAATTTATAGTACAAAAATTAATATACCTCTATTCAAATTACAAACTTTACAAAATACTCAAAAATCAACTAATTTCTATTGGTTGTGAAGTTTATAATTGTCCCATTGAATACAGAAATATCACACATTGATATTATAATGTTATATAGAACTATGCTTTTATATTACAAAAATTAATATACATCTATTAAAATTACAAACTTTACAAAAATCAACACATTTTTATTAGTTGAAAATTATTGTTTGTTATTATCACGTTGAGTGCTTGCATAGATTAAGGCGTCCTCAAGACGAGAATGTCTGAAAATATATGGATATCAAAATGTTCGTTCAACTGACAAAAAAAGCAAAATAACGTAGAATTAAAATTTGTGATGTTCGATTCCTGAAACCTTTTTCTTAGATAACATACCGATAACAAACCTAAGATGGTAAAACTTACCCACGAGCTCGGCTGCTCAACCTTGAGGAAGTTTTTGGTGTACCCTCGCCTGATATTGTCGGAATTGGAGT
Organism: Vannuccia rotundouncinata; assembly: GCA_034780395.1. Taxonomy (NCBI): domain Eukaryota; kingdom Metazoa; phylum Platyhelminthes; order Proseriata; family Coelogynoporidae; genus Vannuccia; species Vannuccia rotundouncinata. Next base: position 10,190 of record JAUZNC010015594.1, on the reverse strand, counting down.
GCCACCTATCGCTCCCCGCTCAGAATTCGGCGGCCATTGAGGCGGTTCTTTGGGGAGTTGATCCAAAGTTATTCGAAGCTGTTCATAACTAAAAATAGGAACGATTGGTTCTTTTAGTAGTGTTCTGTTATATTATTAATAATAAAAGTCGGCTACACTTACCAAGCAGTACCCTTTGTTTCAAACGGCTCGACAACATTTGTAAAGGAATCCATTTGATGTTGCACAAATCTTGTAGAAATCGCTTGAACACAAAATATTTAAATTAAGTGAAATTAATTAAATATTTTAAATACTACTCATTAAATTTTAACAGCAGTATTTATAATATAATGTATACATAATAAAATTTATTTTATTTAACCATTGTAAAACATAAAATTTATATGATCGTCAAAATCGAAACTTGTTAACTCTCTTTTTAGTCTGATATAATCTAATAATGGCGAATTAGTTGACAAAATAATGTCTTCTATAATGTCAGCTATAATGTGTAAAAATTATTCAGCAAATTATATCCCAACTCTATTCTAAAGTAGAGAAAGTTAAATAACGCATTTTTCTTAATCTACGCTGGTTTGTTTAACTGAACCTTAAGCATATTTTTTCCCAAAGTTATTATTTTTATTTATAGTGGGGCGGCTTAGCCCAAATATTAAAAAAATTGTGCATTTTATGATACAAGCACCAAATTTGGCACAAATGTACATTAACATATTGCGAACTTTTAAGATATTGGGCCACTTGAAATTCTCTCATTAAGTCCGCCATATTGGATTTTAAAATGGCCGCCGCTTGACATCTACGTTTGCTATTATCTATGGACATAATGCAGCTATTTACTTGATTCTGGTATCTAAATGTACGTTTTTGGAGGCAATGTATGCAATGGTACCAATTTAAACTTGGTATTGTCAATTATTGGCTTAAATTTGCTAAAAAAAACTTTAAAAAAAAAAAAAAAAAAAAACTACATTTGTTATTATCTCTGGGATGGGTATAATGCAGCTATTGACTCTCCATTGAAGAAACGAGACAAGTTGAGGAGACGGCACCAGTATTCAGATTGGCTGACCTTGTCCAGTTATATCAGTCCAGAATGGAAGAGCTAGGAGCAAGAGAGTCCACTCCACACGACTGAAATAGAGACTGCTGACTCAGTTTCCTGACATGCGGGCATGCACCAAGGGGAGAAAATGTTGGTACTGCTCTTCCCAAAGCCTGCGAGTTGGACAGTGATAAAGTCCATCTTGCCTATGCTGCAAGGATTGTTCGGCGTCACATCTTTGGAGAAGCCAAGCCCTTCACAGGATTCCTTGATGGATTTCAAGAAGATTTTGTGCCACCGTTGCTGCTTGCCATAGTTAGTATGATCCTAGAGGGACCCAACATCAAGGAACAGATTGTAGACACTAGCGGAGGATCTGGAGATGCACGGTCCAAGACAGTCGCCCCCTTGACGCACTACTACACTGATATACCCCCTGTCACTAGCAGCATCAAGAAGTCGCCTGTCCCAGTTGCTACAGTGGCATCATTGACCAGAAGAGACTTCAAACGACACACTGATGAAGAATAACAATGGCTAGGCAATGCAAAGCTAGTCCTGGAATAAAATACTGATATAGTGGGCAATGAGAAAACATCTTGGGCTGCATTTCATGCCAGCCGACATCCACCAGATGCTCGAGACATCTCCCAAACGTTGCTGCTTCCACTCTTCCTAGAGAGTGCTCACACAGTGGTCATGATTCGGCACTCAATGGACGTCGTGAAGAATTCTGTGGAACATCTGAATCCGGGAAAGACACCTGTCGTGGTCACTTTTATCAGCCACTGTTTGCTTTAGCCAAGCAGATACAGTGGAAGTGGCCAGAGAGATATGGTAAAGACCAGATTGTGGTGGTGTTTGGAGATGGCAGCACTGAAAATAGTATGAGACTTTCTGCAGGGGAGTGGTTGGGTGCAAGTACTTGTGGAAGCCGAGATTGCTACAGAAGGGACAGCAGACTCATTCCTGCGAGCATCCCATGTCTTGCGCACAAGAAGAGTCCATCAATTGTCTGCAGCAGCACTATAGCGTTCTAGTGTACATATGTGCGTTCTCTCAAGCAGGGATGGTTTATGATGCACCTCGATGCTATGACAGAGCTGGTCCCCTGGTTCCATGCACTGGATCATACCCATTATGCTAGGTTGATACCAGTGCACCTGAAGGACATGGCCGAACTCACCACCAAACTCCCAGATGTAGCCAGGAAATTCAGAAAAGATCACTTCACCATTCAGAAAACACAGAGGGTGTTCTCTTCAATCCCAATTGACCAGGTACATGAGCAGAATAATGCCTGCATCAAAGGAGACGATGGAGAAGTTGGGCTCACTGACAACCCTAGTGCCCTACGTCGCTGGATGGTTGCGGGACCAGAAGTTGCCAGCGTGATCTCAAAATTCCATGATCTGAATCAACACTCGAGACGGCAGACAGCAGACACACGTCATCATGATCAGACGCCAAGTGTACAGGCCTCATTCGTGAAAGATGTGCTCTCTCTCGTCGGTGTTGCACAAGAGTTGCAACCAAACTGTGGCTGGCATTCGAAACAGGCAATAGTTTCCGATACCTAGCAGCACACGAAATATCAGCTGGATTGGGACGAGAGAAGGCTCGTGCACTGCCAATGTTCCACGCTCTAAATGGATGTGACACTTTGTCTAGTTTTGCTAGACGTGCCAAGAAGACTCCGTGGGCAATCTTGACGGTACAGCCAGAACTCACTAAGGTGGGCTGCTACTGTCCTCTGCACTACGTGACATACCAGACGATGCGCCTCATCGAGAGCTTCAGCATCCTGTTGTATGATCGAACCAGCAAATGCTCAGACATCGACAAGGCCAGGAAGAAACTCTTCAAAAAGAAGAACGATGTGCAGATCATCGAAGGCAGCTCTGAAGGAACATGTCAAGAGGGCAGTGAATCAGTGTTGATATGTGTGGGGTCAGATACTGCTGCCAGCACCAGAGCTCCCTCCACCAACCAACTGGGGTTGGTCAAGGACTGTAGGACAGTACACACCTTATTAGACCAGGCTACCTGAGGCAGCTCACAGCTGCATTGAGCTGGTTTCTTGCAAATGCAAGAAAGGTTATGTGAGACGCTGTAAGTGCAAAAAAAGGCTTCCCTTCAATGCACAGCCCTCAGTGACTGTGAAGCGAACTGCACATGAAAGTGAGTGCACAACATACATGTACTTTCCATTTTTAATTTTTTTAAAGTTTTTTTTAGCAAATGTAGGCCAATAATTTACAATACCAAGTTTAAATTGGTACCATTGGATTCCTTGCCCCAAAAAACATACATTTATATACCAGAATCAAGTAAATATCTGCATCATGTCTATAGATAATAGCAAACGTAGATGTCAAGCGGCGGCCATTTTGAAATCCTCAATATGGCGGACTTAATGAGAAATTTCAAGTAGCCCAATATCTTAAAATGTTCGCAACATATTAATGTACATTTATGCCAAATTTGGTGCTTGTATCATAAAATGCATAAAGGGTTTGCTATGCTGCCCCACTATTACTTCATTTTGTAATATCAGTTGAGAAAGAGAAGGTAGTCCTTTAATTAAGAATTTTAAGCAATGTATTATTTTAAAAATAAAATTGATCATTATACCTTTGCATTTACTCTATAAGTTATTATGTATCATAATAATTATTAAGTGTGTAAATATTATATATATTTTAAAATATACCTACCACTTGAGGCTGTCATAGGCCGCATGCATGGTGCTGGGGCCAATGCTGATTGGACAGAAGGTTTACGCAACGTCATCTAGCGGTGATAACAGTTTGAGTCCATTGTTACAAAATAAATGTATTGCTATCTATAGTTATTGTTTGCAGAAATATATTATGTATACACTTACTCCGTCAAGAACTTCGAGATTGGGAAGAACTTTTAATATTTCTGTGTGCGTGAAAGGTCGTTGATCCGGATCTGGACATGGAAATCGATTGCCAAGGAGATATAGTTCGCGAAGCTCTTCAAAATTACTCAAGTCAGACTTCAGCGGTAAATTAGAAATAGTTTGATATCGAAAAAGAAATGTAAAAATCACAATTAGTGTGGTTTTATAACCAACGAATATAAACAAAGAAATTATTTGTAAATGTTTTTGTAAAAGTCATAAAACGTTTCATTTTTCAATTGTTATACAAGTTTTATGATTAAAAATAACATGAAATTATAGTTAGCAATGAAGTGGAAGAAAAATTTTTAAATTCATATAAAAAAAACTATAAATAACAAAGCTATAATAAATATTTGTAGGCAATAAAATTGTAAGTATACCAGGAATAGTTCAGCGTTGGTAATGAAATTGTTGGACACATCAAGGACATCCATGACAGGAAAGGATATGTGCAATTTAGTTATATCATGAAGATGATTATGACTCAAATTCAAATTTTCCAGTTTTCTATAAAATATAGATAATCATGGATGTTTAGCATTTCATGGAAAATGTTTAACATTTAAGACATGCAACTAATTTAATTATTAATATTTAAAGATTAAATAAAATCGATTAAATAATTCCACTTACGAGACTTTCCCGGCCAATTTAATAGTTTGCAGCTGGTTACCTTCCAAGTCCAACATGAGAAGTGAGGGATGACCAAAAACACCAACTATACTGCTGATCTTATTGTAGGAAAGTTTCAATTCAGTCAACTAGAATTTTAGACATGAAACAAAACAAAAAATTTATGAAACAAAAAAATCCATTAAAAAATTTGAGATTAGACGCAGTACACCTAGAAAGGATCTAACACACACACCTAACACAATGAATATGTACGTTAGTCCATACAGACAAAACGATCAGGTATTTCTATCACGGACACATTGATAATGTATTTAGCATAATGTTTATGGCATTCATTATTTATTAAAATCCTGTCTACAGTTTTCAATATCTACCACATCTTTCTATGCTTATTCAAATACTATCTATAGTTTATCATTATTAAGTAATCAGTTTGTGCTTTTTTAATAACAGCAACCCCACCCCGTCACCAGACAATTCCCTGGGAGGGGGTCGTTTTTTAAATAATTGGTCACTTTACAAAAAAGAAATTCAAATGTATGGCATCTATAACACATGAAATTAAAAAAAAAATTATTTGGAGCACTCCAAAAGTGCAAGGTCACAACAAAAAACTATTCATCATTGTGACATGAAGCATATTATATATAATATATATTTTAACACATTAGATATAAAAGAAAATTGATTAACTAATGTTTTTTTCCAATTAATTATTTATTGGAAAGTATAACCTAGTGATTTGTAACTGAGGAACCACATGTATAACAATTTAAAGGCAATTTCATAAAACGTAACAAATATTACCTTTTTACAACGACTGATATCAGGCATTTCAGTAATTTGATTATTCGTCGCAAACAGCTCTTCTAGATTTGGCAAACAATTCACAAACTAGAAACAGAAGAAAGATTATTATTATAAAGAAACATTATTATAAATAACTTTTTAATTTATATACTCATAATATAGAATACTAAACAGTATCATGGGTGCAGGGCTACAATATATACATTATTTTGATACTATAAAAATTAAAGATTATTTCTTTTAGAATATTTCGCTTAAAAGAATTTAATAAAATTTACTATTTATAATTCTCATTCATATTACAAAAATATAACATTTAAAGTATGTAGGAATATATTAAAATATTTTAAAAGGCAAACAAAAATTCAATGAACTTAAAAGTATAAGGCATTATGGTTCCTGATAATTAATGTCTTCACTTACTGCAAGACTCTGTAAAGAATTGAAGCTGATGTCCATTGATGTCAAAGATACACACGAGGTGACATCTCGAAGTTCAATACGACTGATGCGATTGTTGTCCAGACGAAGAATTTTAAGTTTTTTTAGAAGATGTAAACCCTTTGCTGAATAGCAAAAGCAAAACTGGTATTATAAACCATATAATATACAATAAATTATAGAAAGGGTATAGTATGCGTATGATATATTTTATGGTACAATTTAATACAATATCGAAATCTATAGTATTGGTATGATATGTTTTATGGTACAATTTAATACAATATCGATGCATAATTTCAGAGAATTGGATAATATTAGCGTAGTTTTAGAACATTAGCAGTTTTGTATTTTGTTATAAATACTATGATTTACTTGGAAATTAATATTGGACGGTAAAACTTTAACTTTGCTTTACGATATAAATAGTTAGTAATAACTACATTAGTAAATAATATGATATTTAACTATATTCTAAAATTTATTTATTATTTCTGAATACCTAAATATAAAAAATACAACATAAACACAACAAGTAAAAGATAGCGTGCAAAACAAAAGTATGAAATATTTGTATTGAATTAACCATACTCAGACAACGTGTTTATCAATTATTCAAAGTGACTATGAAATATTTTCAAATAATTATGATAAGCCTCCATCAAAGATTATAGATTACCTACAGAAGTTGTAAATGATTTAAATTATGTATAAATTATACAAACGTTAAACAATTAAAATTAATTTATGAAGTAACTTTCGAAAAATCCCTTTTAAGAATCTGAATTAGACTCCGTGACCAAATGTTTGCAATTCATGTAGGATAATTTTGAGTGGAAATTTTAATATTTAAAGTTTCATATCTTATGAAAATATTTGTGATAATGTGCTGGATATATTATTATCATTAATTCCGTGGAATACAATGTATGAAGTATATCTACTAAAAGTTAAGTCAAATACAATATATCATTTTAAAGTCGACAATTTTGTAAAATTTGAAGTTTCTATAAATTATGGGTCCTTATAGTAAGCTATTTTTGAAATATATATAACAATGTAACAGTTTAAAATATAATTTAAATTTTGACTGTTTTATGTGGCTCTCTTAAATTTAATGTACTACATGATCGTATATAAGCAAATTTCATACCATGAATGGTACAATTAAAATTGTTATTATGTATAGATATAATTATTGCAATTACAAAACATTAAGATGTATTCCACTGGAAAAAATTATAGTGCAAATTAGTAGAATATAATTTAAAAATTGTGCATAAGAATGAACATTTTTAAATGCGATATATACTTACTTGGAGTGAATTCTACATCAAAACAGAATCAGTATTTCATATTAATAATATGTATAATATAACACATCATAATAAATGTATATAATACATTTGTTTTGGAATAAAATAGTACCTACTATAATTAACTAAAATAAACCAAGAGCATCTCCACTAACCTAAGTTGGAAATTTTATTGTGCTGAGCTTGAAGAATATTGAGTTCTTTTAATCTTCAAAAATAGTAAATGTATAAATGTATACATGAATTATAATGATATATTATTGGAAAAGCTATTTCATTTCATTTAACTTACTCTTCAATTCCATACAAATGGGTAATTTTATTATCGTAGATTTTAAGTTCACGTAAATCCTATAATAAAAATGTATACGAATGTAAGTATGTTAATCTGCCTTATAATATGTAGAACTTATCTAAATCATGAATAATATATATTCGGCTTACTTTTACATCTTGCATTCCAGTTAAAGTTTCAATTTGATTTGAAGAAAAATCAATAATACGCACTTTTTTAAACTGAAAATAATGGTTTTACATATATATAAATTGTTAATAATATCTTTTGAAAAACATTTTCAGGTAGGTATATATTACCGCATTGAGATCCGGAATTACCACCAACTTTTCAGCACGAATTGTGATTTCATACACTTTACACGGATCAGTTTCTTCAGTTCGAGAAAGCTAACAAGACATATGGAAGATTATAGTTTAAATTTAGTTTACTTACAAGGCAATAATTTATAAATTCGAATCAATACTGTATATTATAATGAAATTGATATATTACTATATCCTTGACAGTAAAAACATCTCCTCTCGAGTTGTTCTGTTTGTCTGAGACAGATTTCTTTTTAGCCGACGAGGGTTTATCTACGGCAGCAGTTCGCCCACTATCCATGGCTGGCTTACTAGATTGTTTAGAAGCAGTCAATTTCGCTGATGATTGTCTAGATAGCTTTCCGGGGGAGCCTAAATCTGAGAGAAGATCGGGAATAGATGACTTGCCCCCCCGAGCCACCGATCTTGGTTGTCCTGGTGTTTGTTGTGATGACGTCATTGTTCTTGAATTACAAATTTAAACATAATTTTATGTTGGGTTATAAACTATTATTTATGGTATGAATAAATAATAAAAATAATAATTAAGAGTTCCTATATGGTATGAAATGTGGTTAAAGTTCCAAGAAATATGCGTTTGGTTAATATATATAAAGTTTTAAAACCCCTTGATTTACTCAGGGTATACATTGGGTAATATATTCTATATACAAATACACCATTTCTTTTAGAAAACAATGATATATGACATGCTTTGATACTTCAGTTTACTATGGTACTAAAGACAAAGGAATGTCCAAACGCAGCTGAAATGACAACCATTGTGCTTCCAAAGAGTCTGACATTTACAGTGAAGTCAGGCTGTAAAAAACAGATAGGTAACGATGTTTAATAAGTTATTCTATTTTAATGACCTCAGATTAATAGATCAGTAAGGTCGTAGACAGTAAAGTGCAGTCATGACTTCATTTACTAAAGAAAATTATTTTAGAAATTTTCATAAAAAATGTTGTGAGTGCTGAAATTAAAAGAGTTACTAGAAAAAGGGGTTTTGTAAAGCTTGTAATTCCTTATAACATACATAGGTTTTGCTTTCACTTATGTTCAACATCCTACTATATTCTGTATACAGAGTAATTTTAATATAATCTTACAATTCATATAAAATTCGGTCAAAACTCATCTTTTACTAAATATTCATTTGCTAAAACTAATGATAGTGTATTGTGTATTTTGTAGTAATTATGTAGCTTAACTTATGGATGAAAGATAATATAAGCTGTACAAATATTATGAAGGCAAAACTTAGTAGACGGACACTGCAAGATTAGTAGCAGTTCATTTAAATCACTTGAAAGATCTACAATCAAAAGGTTAATTGTGAAATTCTAGGAGACTGGTTATGTATTGGACATCCCGTGAGATGGTTACCTGTAGTTACCTGAAATATTATTTAATTTATTTTGTGCCATTTAATAGTTTTTATGACTAGTAAAATAAATTAAATTAAATTTATTAATAAAATTTAAAAGACAAAAAATAGAATTAAGAATATTCTTAAAATTGAAACTATGATACTGTTACATATAATCCAGTTAATAAGATTGAAGTGACAGTTAAAATTTGTTTGATATAATTTTGAAAATAGAGAAGTTCCAAAAATAATATATTTTTTTCTGTCTAGTGTTACCTTTGAGTTTGGCACAAGCCACACTTGATACCGCAGTAATTCCTACACTTTTGTTCCATGTATCAACTTAGGTAGTATTGTATAATCATTCTACAATTTTCTGAATTATATATTAAAACACACATGTTTATTAAAATCTATATAAAAATTTGAAATTAATATAAAAAATGGGTAACTAAATATTTGTCATATATTTTGAAATATATTTTAGCTTTTTCTTAAAAGCATCACAACTTTCAAAACCGAAATTAATTTGACTCACACTGCATGTCATTCGTTTTTTAGTATTGGTAGACTCTGATTGGCGGATAATTTATGCACCTTTCTTATATAAGTAATTGTCGCAAGTATTCAATGTCTTTTTCACCTTCATAATATATTGTAACATGTATACCATTCTGATTTTTGTTTTTCTGGTTTGAGTAAAATTACTTGTTATGAACAAATCAACATTTCCTTCAATTCAAATTGTAATTTTGACTACAATTTTATAAAATATAATCTTCATAATATGTGGTAAAATTTTGATTTATATATTTTTGTGTACAAATCTACATAAAGTTAATAAATGATTATTATTTCAAGAAGTACATCATAAAAATATACATCCAAAAAGGTACAATACAATAAAGTAAAATATAAAACTCTCTAGATTTTATTTTATAATATTTTACTTGTATACCGTAAAATGGGGTAACTTTGATCACACGGGGTAACTTTGATCACCCTAGGATTATTTTATATAAATGATATTAC